>OZ025240.1:102584479-102629479 GCA_964019155.1 Osedax fenrisi | reverse complement strand
AATTTAATTATGGGATAATAAGTGGAATGAATAAATAAATATTCATAATAATAGTTGCGAATTTGTGTGTACTTACAGAGTATCGGCATTGGTAGCTTAGTCATTCTTAGAAGTTAGGAGGTCTTTGTACTAGTCATTAGAGTTGTGTTTCAATACTTACTTAGTTAGGGGAGAACATGACAATGTTTTTAATAACTTTTTCCATTTATAACGATCTTTTGCAATAATTAAAAGTTGCTGAAGATTAGAGTATTCAAAAATAGCTCACTGCCGTCAATATCATCAGAACTCTTAGCTCAGTAATTACTCTGTGCTAGCTGTGATAACCGTGGTCCATTATAGTATTATATAGTGTATCAGTGTTCGCTTGTTAAACATCGACCCTGGTGAGTTAGATTGTTAGCAAATATCATAATGCAGCTGTTTTAGTTTTAAGCATTATCCGACCTTTCAGTAATTTTAGTATTTCCTCGGTGTCAATATATAATCTTAAAGAGTTAATTTTGGTTTAGTATATATTTATTTTATTTTATTATTCTAAATTATATGATGATATTTCCTACTTTTATTACTTGTATTTTTATATATATATATACACTTTTGAGAAATCATGTATGACACATTTAAAGAGGTGAACTTTGAATTAGAGTGTCTAAACTTTCAATTCAATTAAATGTATATTTTATATCTTAAGTTTATCGAAAATGAAACATTACTATTATTTAGAACTATTCTAAATATAGTGCAGTAACGAAGGGGGTTGTATACAACCCTATAGGATATGTGCGGGTAGCACTAAACAATATTAACCGAGTGTATGGTAAGGCTAGCCCCACACTATATAGCCCCCACTATCTAGCACCACTATCTAGCCCCACACTATCTAGCCCCACTATTTAGCCCCACTCTTTAGCACCACTATCTAGCCCCCACTATCTAGCCCCACTCTTTAGCACCACTATCTAGCCCCACACTATCTAGGCCGATATCGCGTGTACTATAGGTTTCATCTGACCGGTACGCCGTACTAGTCAGATGAAAACCTACTGACCTCAGTGGTTTTGTGACTATGTCGGACTATGAGTGTCCACGATCTTACGTACACTGTAGGTTCAATATATGAGAGGTAAGGATAGTTTTAGACGTACATTTTACATGGAATATATATATATATATATGTATATATATATATACTATATGGCACACGTTATGTCTCATGTCACATGGACATTTCAACTCACGTAATAAATTCGTTTAATCGGAAAATGTGCATATGTATTTTTTTACAAATTTAATTATTACAAATTATTAACAAGAATATATATATACCTCATAAGAATTCATTTTCTATCAACATTTTTTTAATATATATGTATATATATATATATATATATATATATTGGTCAGGATTATGTAGCTTAGTGGGACAACCAAAAGCTAGTAAGCAAGATGTTCCGAGTTCGACTCCAGGCAGTTCTTGTTTTTATTTTGTATTTATCAAGATCTTAAATAAACAATAAATAAAAATAAAAGAAAAAAAATGTTACTATTTATATTGTATTGTCAGTGGCCCTAGAGTTATTCTTAACATGTATAAGTCTATGACTTATTGAGGGGTCAATTCGTATTGTATTAAATATATATATCCTTTCATCCCATCCTTTAATATATATATATATATATATGATATTTCAATGAATACATATTGTATATATATATATATATATATATATATATATATATATTGTGTAGAAATTGTATTCCTTTTAATGTACTTAATAAACTAATTTAAATATGTGTGTGTGGATGGATTTATGTATGTATATATATATATATATATATACATATATAATTGTTAGAGTGAATTTTGGAATTACTATGGCAGTCTGATTATGTCTCGCGATAGTGATTTAACGTTATACGTGGATTTATTAAAATTACTGAACTCCACGTATAACGTTAAATCACTATCGCGAGACATAACCAGACGGCAATAATTATTTCTAAATTCACTCCAACCATATATATATATATACGAAATAACTAACATAATGCATTGAATATAAACGTAAATATATAACTATAATACTACACGTAGTGATATTGTGTACAATGTAGACATATTGTGTACAATGTAGACATATTGTGTACAATGTAGACATATTGTGTACAATGTAGACATATTGTGTACAATGTAGACATATTGTGTACAATGTAGACATATTGTGTACAATGTAGACATATTGTGTACAATGTAGACATATTGTGTACAATGTAGACATATTGTGTACAATGTAGACATATTGTGTACAATGTAGACATATTGTGTACAATGTAGACATATTGTGTACAATGTAGACATATTGTGTACAATGTAGACATATTGTGTACAATGTAGACATATTGTGTACAATGTAGACATATTGTGTACATGTGTGTGCGCCGGTAATGCATATATGACCACGTGTGAAAGTCACTCTACGCACAGTGTGTGTACGCACACGCTACACTCCGCAGAGAGGCCACCTTGCGTAATGCATCGTTACGTAATGGTTATTTGTCACGTGTTTCCGGTGCTGCCCCCCACCCCCATGTAGCGGGCGCTTCTCTACTTCCCCCTACGGCTTATGGCCAACACATGCGCGTCTCTTACTATCTAGCCCCATTATCTTGCGCCACTCTTTAGCCCCACTATCTAGCCCCACACTATCTAGCCCCCACTATCTAGCCCCACTCTTTAGCCCCACTATCTAGCCCCACACTATCTAGCCCCCACTATCTAGCCCCCACTATCTAGCCCCACTATCAAGCCCCACTCTTTAGCACCACTATCTGGCCCACACTATCTAGCTCCCACTATTTAGCCCCACCCTCTAGCACCATTATCTAGCCCCCACTATCTAACCCCACTCTATATTAACACTATATAGCCTTCTCTCTCTATCCCCACTATTTACCCCCCACTATCTAGCCCCACTATCTAGCCTCCACTCTCTAGCCCCCACTATCAAACCCCACTCTCTATTAACACTATCTAGCCCTCTCTCTCTAGCCCCACTATTTAGCCCTACTATATAACCTTCACTCTCTAGCCCCATCATATAGCCCCACTATATATCCCCCTCTATGTATCCCCACTATCTAGCCCTCACTTTCTAGCTCCACTATTTAGCCCTCACTCTCTAGCCCCCATTAACAAGCCCCCACCTCTAGCCCCATTATCTATCCCCCCCCCCCCACTTTCTCAATCCGTGTGTTATATAACTCCGTATCTCTTTATCTCTCTGTCTGTACGTCCCCCTCGCTATTCCATGACCACTACGTAGGCACTATGCACGACGTTAGCTGTAGGGTGGTTGTATTTCTCGCCACCAATTACCTAATTGATTTATGTGATAATTCTGAGGAAATGCTACATGCACAAAATATACAATATATACATATATATATTTATATATATATATATATATATATATATATTTATACAAACATAATGTACTATATACATTATGTGTATAACATACTAGAGTGAGATACGCGAATACGTAGGATCTACCCCACAGGGGGTAGGAAGTAGAGCAGCGTATGTATGGGGGCAGCACCGGAATCACGTATTGTACATATATATATATATATATATTATTCTATGCACGAAAATTATGTAGTATTTACTTCGTATATAACGAAATTATTAATTTTTAATAATAAACGACTTATTATTAGTAACATTATAAGTAACATTATAAGTATTATTATCAGATTTAAGGTTTTACACCAATAATCTACATTTTAAACCGTAATCATAGAAGCAGAGCTTATCGAGATAATTACCCTTAACATATAATTCGTATAATACACTACATATGGTACAATGTACGTTGTATAATGCCCTACAATGAACTAATTACTACGTATGGTACAACGGTATGCAGTGAACACCCGTTATACAGTATGGGCGTGTTACTCGACCTCGCGTAGTACGAAGTAAGACTGTCGGAACACTAACCCGTGTAGTACACGTATAGTAACCACGTGCTATCATTAGGGCCACGTGACTTACTAGACCACACACACGCACACACGCATAGTAGGTCGATGTACAGTTTACATCGTACACGTGAAGTTAACGATAAGCTATTCATAGTTTAACAAAACCTCGCCGTAGCGAAAGATTATTTATATCGACGATGCGTACACAAACAAACAATGGACGACGGGTGGGTGGGGGTACCGGCTGGAGGGGTATTGTGCGTACTTAATCGAGATAAACGTTCGCTTAGTAGAGATAACCGGTGAGTAAGCTTGCGTATGTGTGGTCGTGTGTGCGCGTGTGTGTGTGTGCGCGTGTGTGGTCGTATACAGGTGTGGCCGCATACCTCGTAGTCGACAGCTTAATCACAACACACGTTTAAGACGTGTGTGTGTGTGGGCGATATGCGTTGACGGTAATCGGTGTTCGTACGGTGTCGGTGATCGGAGTTAAACACCACTTCATGAATGCGTTATCCCGTCGAAGCTCATAGATAGTAAACTACGAGATGATTCATAGATAGTAAACTACGAGATGATTCATAGATAGTAAACTATGAGAAGATTCATAGATAGTAAACTATGAGATGATTCATAGATAGTAAACTATGAGATGCGTCATAGATTGACTTACGATCGTTGTTCGATACGATGTCAGCGAATAGAAGCAAAGCCATATCGTATTACAATCGGTTACTATGACGTAATAGTTTTGTTTTAAATGATCGACAATAAGGTATCAGTGAACATATGTTGACACTGCATTCTTAGCATGGGTAACTATCGCTCTATACATGCACACGTGGTATACGTATAGTAGCATCTCCAGCGTGTCCCCGCTGAAGCTGATGTGTGCATTGTACATAACAAGTGGTATATATAGGGTATTGTAGTATCCGTATGTATACATATATGTGTGTATATATGTGTATATATAATTGGATACTATATATATATATATATATATATATATATATATATATATATATATAATTTAATAATATATATATATATATAATTGAATAATATATATATATATATATATATATACAATATATTATATGACTGCACAATATGTCGTACACATACATATATATCTAACATACAACACATATATCGCACACACAAGCCCTATGAGTCGCACACACGCACACACATATCGCACACGTGCACTAAAAACACGACCACGTGATGAATACATGACATTACGCGACGTAGAGATCGTATATACGGATTAGGTAGACCATAACGACGTCCCCCCTCTCTCTAACTAGAGATCTCTACGTAGAGATTACGTAGACAATGTGTACTTAGTGCGTACTTTACATGCCGCTAGTCGCCGAACTTCATCGCGTATATCTGATCGGCCAGTGGGCGAGTGTATATAGAATAGAAAAGGATAGAATAGAATATATTTATTGAATATTACATTATAATTAGTTTTAACATCGTTTATTTTAACTTGACATTCTTTATTTTATCAGATGGCTTCGAATTAATACATGTATGTTTTCAATGTTATTGCCGATTAAATATATATATATATATATATATATATAATATGACTTGTATTACCCGTTATATATCAATATTATGAACCAATAATTATCTAGGATATAACCTATAGGTTACCGCTAATTTATTATTGCTTGCACAACACTATAGGCTAACCCCTTCCGGTGTACTATATCGTGTACTATAACGTGGTATTTACTCGATATGTACCCCTAATAACAGTTGTACACGTTGCCAGTACGTTATCATAGCTTTGTAATCTAACACCGTAATTGTTCGTATTTAACAAATGCTATATAAAGCTATATACTATATTATAACCGGAATTAAACATTTGTGTATATTACACGTGATTAAGTTAACCTGCATTTAAATCACAATCACAATCAAGAGAAATTACTGAAACTTTGGTCTACATCTTTGACGTAACATCTACCTATTATGTAATCGATCATATAACGGTGAAGTTATGTAACATCGCAATTTCTAAAGAATTAATCCGGACTAATTCATTATTATTTAATAAATGTAATATTAATATGTATGGTATATGATTCTTATATTGCCATTTTTAAAATTGATTACAATATATTTTTATATAAGCATGAACGATTGAAATCAGTTATTAGTTAAAGCGTATGTTATGTAGAAATATGGAACTATAAATATATATATATATATATATATATATATATATTTCATTGGTGTATTAATTACACTGAATTAATTACAAATGTATAATATATCATATTTCATTTTAAACATAAGATATATATATTATATATACATATATATATATATATATATATATATATATATATCAATGTATATGTGAGTATTGTACCCATTGTATACAATAATATGGCGAGGCAATCTTAGAAATATGAGAACAACATTAGTTGTGTATTGTTATGTATGTGTGTATTTATTGCGTTTGTTTACGTATGACATGCGTCGTAGGTGTGGAGTCGTGTGCATATGTTACTTTAGTGGGTATATTGTATATACTATTTACCTCATTCCTCATATTACTGACATCACTAAATCTGAAAAGTATGATCTTTTTAGGATTAGAAAAATACGAATATCAATTACAGTATATCTTACTAAAACTATAGTTCCCTATAATGCCCTTATCCTCTCACGTATAGATTACTGTTCCTCACTCCTCGTCAGCCTTCCATTAACCTCTATATCTCCCCTAAATCGAGTTATTCGTTCATCAATCCGTAAAGCGTATTCTAGATAATTCCTTTACTTTCTCATACCAACACTTACCTCCATGGTTCACATTTAACAAACTACCCTTTATTCACATACTATCTATTGTGCATTCCTAAATATACTCTTCAAATTATCCATTTTATATTTCTGCTTCTCTAGTACAAATATTTTCCCTTCCATCTATTAGAAACCATACATCTCATATTATATCTACCCTTGTTCTCCATCCCTCAGAAATGAATACTCGGCCACTGAGTTATATTGGTCCAAAACTATGGAATTCACCCCCACCATATATATTAAATACATAAATGGCATACAAAATTCATGAAATATATACAACAATTGATCTCATGTGGAAACCTGTAATACTAATATTGTTTGTCATTATTATTTTATTTAATATCCGTGATTAGGCTTATTCTATTTTATGTTATTATTAATGGTTTTATCGTTTTACCCAATTTTGTTATTTTTGTTTCTATACACTTTTGAGAAATCAATGATGATATATTTAGTGTTTAAATACACTTGCAATAAATCAATCAATCAATCAATATATATATATATATATATATATATATATATATATATATATATATATGTATATGTGTGTGTATATGATGATGATGAATAATAGTTTATTAGCATAACAATTAGGATCATGTTTCTTCGCTCGTGCGTAGATAAATTAATAATAAATGGACAATTGATTTACGCAACTACATTTACTATATAATGTAGATAATAATAACAAAGGGTGATCAAAACAGACTACTATAACGACTATAGAAATAATAAGTTGGATGACTTAAAGATTAAAGGAAGATATATATATATATATAGTTATTTTATTTTATTTTGGTGAGTCCCATTTAGGAACTTAGATTAAGTGTTCACTTATAACCATATATGGCTCTAATGTCCCTTCGAAACCGCTCTCATGTTAAGTCATCCATGGTTTTAACGAAAGCAAATACATTATTTATACACAATTATATAAGATTACTTCTTAACATTAGTGTAAGACCTATGTTAATGGTCCGGACGAGGCTCGAAGCCACGGCCTACTGCTTGTGTGTCTGACGCATTGCCAACTGAGCTACACAGGCAGTTATAAATATATATATATAGTAATAAATGTAATACCATGGACTATTAGAATATTAAATATTCATTCATTGTCTAGTTAACATGTATACATCTATCTCGATAAATACGCTAAAATAATAGTATAAATATTTAGATTTTAATAGTAGTACATATAAAACTATATAATACTATATATATATATATATATATATATATCTGACGCATGCTCGAATGTATCCCTTCGTCCCTTATTCGTCCCTCCCGACCTCCCCAGTGATATGGAAGTCATTTGTACACGTGGTTAATGTAAATGTCATAATGTTCGAATATATTATTGCGATATTTATATCATATATTATCAAGTAGTTATAAATAAATATTTATATATATATATATATATATATATATATATATATATATTGTACTGATGTACGTGGAATTTCATTATTCACAAATTAAAACTATTTGTTATGCGACAGTCTGGTGATCCACATGTGCATAAGTAATACTATTATGTAATAATTAGTATGCAATGTGGAGTGTTGTGTGTATGTTGTTAGTATTATAAAACTATTCAATCAATTTGAATATTATGTATATATATATATAATATATAATATATATTATATATATATATATATATATATATATATATAAATATTGTATATAATGAAATAAAAATGTATTATTTTTAAAACTACATTTTTTCAGTTTATATAATATGATTATTCTGTAATAATAATGTTATTTAAATATTAGTTTGTTGAATTATTATACTATAATTCAGAATTTTTTATATGGATTATTTTTTATTGATTTTATTTTGGATTAAAATTAATTTCGTAAGAAAATCAATTAAATGGTATACACCATTATTCACAAGGAGTTTATTAATGTTATATACTCTACTATATATATATATTATTTAGTATTGACTATATATTTATTATATAACACACCACTATATCAATGCAGTCTGTATTATATAACACTCCACCATATCAATGCAGACTGTAGTATATCACACTCCTCCATATCACTTATTATTGTTGTCCGTGTTATATTCAATGAATATTATTATTAAATTATTATCGTATTACTATTATCTAATTATTATTTTCTTTCCGCACGAGCGAATGGGTCTACGACCCTATTTTAGTACAAATAAACCAAATATCATCATGATCATCATATACATATATACATATGTTATTGTTGCGAACAAAACTATCAGAGTATCGGTATAGTATCAGTTCGAAATAATCTAGTATCAGTTCGAGTCCGAGTTCGACATTTTATAATTATTGATGAACAGTATCCGTTCGAAATGCTTGAGTATCAGTTCGTAGTTAGAAGACCGAAGTTCGATTGCAATACTAATATATATATATATATATATATATATATATATATATATATATAAATGTATATAAATACATAAATGTATTTATATCTCATTTATTATTGTAATTTTATATTTGATCTCGTTTCTAATTTTACATTTTTATTATTTGTGTATATGATTAACCTTTTATCTAATCATTACATAGTTTTTTTTTATATTACTATGACTATATTATTATATTGATCATTATTTTAATTTTATTATTTTAGTAGAATGTAAATAATGATAGTGCACGTTTACGTACAGTATACTGTTAGTAGTTTTCAATTAAATAAAGCTGATCGATTTCAATGATCCTCATTAGACTTTATCTATAAACTGAATTCATTCATTCATTCATTCATATATATATATATATATATATATATATATATATATATATATATAAACTATCCAATCAGAAAACCGACCAACAAACATTTTCTAGTAATCGTATTTATGTAGCACAATATAATGTTAGATATATCTTTAAAAAATAAATTAGGTTTGACAAATTCTAGGGATATTTGTCATGTATGTATAAAGTATAGTTTATTGTTGCTATGGTGTATAGCCTATATGGCACTGATGATGAGTTATTACTATTTCAGCGTAGTTAAGTAGAATACTGTAGAATATATCGATTATCTATTCGATAGTTTTTACCCTTTAATTTAATACTCCTAATAATACTTCCAATACTCAGTATACCTAGTATTGTATATATATATAATAAACCATTCACTGTAATTATATGTGTATGAATAGTAGGAATATATATTATATACTATACATTTTATATATATATATAATATAATATTTAAATAATAATACGATTATCAATAAATAAATAATGTTATTAAAATAATAATATTAATCGATATTTATATTATTTGAATTCGATTTATACTTCGAAAATGTGTAGGTTATATTTATTTTATATGTCATAACATTACATAACATTTGATCGAAACTCACATTTTACATAATTTAATATTATAACATTGATCTAATTAATACCCACTTATAGCAATTATTTATTTAAAATGTTAACTAATTAACAAATCTAAACAATTAAAAATATCAATATAAAAAAATATATAATTTGTGAGATATATATATATATATTAATATTGAGACAAATAGAGTGATTATAATCATTACTTTTAATGATTTATAATACCATAAACAGCTCGGATATAGAGAAATTCCGTTGTTTACAATGTAACAATGTGTTCAGCTATGCATTGTTAATACGTCCATTGCAGTAGATTTCACTTCAATAATGAGTATAATAACCGTATTAACTAGATTCTATAGATAAGTATATTGTAGAAAATTACCGAGGTATTATACAATGTATATACAAGAAATAGCTATAATATCTATATGATATGATATACTGTTTTATTATCGATATTAACTATTATATAGTATCAGCTAGAATATATATATACATTTCGAGCGGTTCTATTTCATAATATATTATTACCTATATATAGAATAATGATATTATTTTATAGATTATATATATATATATATATGTTGTAGATATAATGTTTATAATTGATCTACTATTCAATTTTAACCTAGAATAAATTATGATAATACTTATAAACAAATTAACAAGACTAATATATTGTTATTGCTGTATTAATAGTACTTTACGCAACGTTCGTGAATATCGTAATACATTAATATTGAATATATATGTTTACACCAATACAACTTACAATAAGTATAGCAATAGCTCGTGTAAGTATAATACAATACTATAACTATAGTTATATGTAGACTATGTGTCTATAACGGGAATTATGACACGTGTCAGATTACACCCATACAGTTATAAATGACCTTCAACGATGTCAGAGGTTAAGGGACATTTCTATGGACATGATTGACTGGATTCTATACGGTATTTACAACGATCGTAGATGTACAACATGTACAAAGATCGTAGATATCCGACAAGTTAATATCGTTATGTAAATGTTGTGATGATGAGTCACCAGTTTCTATACGTGACTAATCCGTCGTTCTAAATTCGTTCTAGGATATACGAATTATATAGAAAGAGAGTTATATTGAAATAGAGAGAGATGGAGCGAAAGAGAAGGATGTGTATAGTGAAAGATAGGGAGAGATCTATATATGTAAAGGGGGAGAGAGATAGTGAGAGAGAGAGATGGATAATAAGATAGATAGAGAGTAAGAGAGATATTGATATGGAGATATGTTGAGATATAGATACAGAGAGAGAACAACAGAGAGGTGTACATATAGAGAGTTGAGAGAGTTTACACTATTAACCTTATAATAACCTTACACTAACATTATATTATCAACATATATATATATATATATACTATAATTTGCATTTACTATATTCGACGAAACTCGACTATACTCGACTGCATACAATTAGACTCTTATATAATGTACTCTACTCGATTGTATTCGAGTATAATCGAGTGTGCTAAACTCTATTTGACAACAATCGACGAATGTTAAATATATTGATTGAAATATATTATTATAAGTTAAATTCTAATAGACTAATTATTATAATATAATATTAAATATAATTATATATATGTTATACGGTGAAGTCTACAGATATATCGTTTAATGTAATATATATATTCATGTCGAATTGAATTAAATTCGGTCATTATGTAATATCGATATATCTGCATACATAAATTGTTTTAGGCTTTACGCTCGTATATGCATAGCCATGTGTATATATCTATTTTGTATTTAGATTTATTATCGTCTATATAATTGTTATTCGTTTTGTATTTTATATTTGTTATCATATATGTCAATTTCGTGTCGTTAGTTTCCTATAAAAGGAACGCCGCTCGGTGAGATCGATATACTCTTTGTTCTGCGTCTCATCGGGTCTTTGTCAATGAAGTTATACGAACAACATCCGCTTTGTTATATATATATATATATATATATATATATATATATATATATAATATATATTATGTATATATGTGTGTATACTATATATATATATACTATATATATAGACTATACAATATAGTATATTATATAATGCTATATTATTATTTAGTATTATAGCATATATGCTGGATAAACCTAGTATATTATAAACTATAATAATCTATTACACCCTCACGAGTCTAACACACCATTACACAACAGTACTTCGTAATATACGATGATAAACTACTGCAATATTACTATATTATAGTATACTTCGATAAATTACTAGGCTCTACTCGACATTAATCAATAATAACCTACATTACTTGATAGGATGAAATTCGACTACAATCAAATACATTTTTATTTTTTTGTGATGATTTTTTATGTTATTTTTTATTTCTAACGAACACGAAAATTGTCGTTTTGTGTTACTATTTTATTGATTATATATATAGAATATTATTCAATTCCACATAAATAGTACTAGATTACATATACTATGTCTCGATCTATTCCTATATCGTTACATTTGTTCATATTCATGATCACCGTGACTTACACGACATGACATAAGTGCTCTCTCCAGCCTCCAGTACATCAACAGGTCACGTGTTCACCATACCGAGGACACGTGACCAGGTATCACGTGACTAGGCACATCACGTGACCAGTGGTACACGTTATGTGCCGTAACACGAATACTATTCGGGTAGTAAGATTCGCTGAGAGTAAGATGTTATAGAGGTCGGCGAGGGGTTATACACTGTTAGAAATTAGGGGTAAACTAGAAGTCTCACAGGGGTAAACTAGCTAGGAGCAGTAGTTTACCCCTAAGGGTAACTTATAATACGTTTTAATTTACCCCTGAGAGCATCATAGTTTACCCCTGAGAGCATCATAGTTTACCCCTGAGAGCATCGCAGTTTACCCCTGAGAGCATCGTAGTTTACCCCTGTGAGCATCGTAGTTTACCCTTGATATAATCGTAGTTTACCCCTGAGAGCATCGTAGTTTACCCCTGAGAACATCGTAGTTTACCCCTGAGAGCATCGTAGTTTACCCCTGACAGCATCGTAGTTTACCCCTGAGAGCATCGTAGTTTACCCTTAAGCGCATTGTAGTTTACCCCTGATCATATCGTATAGATGCCTTAGTTTATTGTCCTTATATATGTATCTTAGTTTACATTTGAATTTATCATAATACATTATTATATTCATTTATAAGCTATCTATATATAGATTATTATTTTATCCATATTTATCCATATTTTATCCTACATTTATTTTATTTTATAATAAATAGATATTTAATGAGTAATGTAATTATAAGCAGATATATTTATTGATATATGATATAATAAAATAAAGTAAGGCATTTAATAATAATAATAATAATATTAATCACAAAGACGATACCGGAGTTGATCCCGGATATCATACGGAGGACGTCTAGGGCGGTAACGGAGATGATCTTGAACATATTCATGAAGATATTCATCTAGCCAATCAGGAAGAAAACTACTGATGATCTTAATTATCCTGAAATTATAAATTGTATATTAATAAATCAATTATCATGACACTATAATATTTATATGTGTATACTAACTTCTAACTTCTGCATCTTGACTATTCAATGTGTCGGACTAGAAGCTGGCCAACAAGTTTAGATACATGGCATTCACGAAGACGATACCGGAGGCGATCCCGGATAGCATACGGAGGACGTCTAGGGCGGTAACTGAGATGATCTTGAACATATTTACATGTAAATATTGGCGTTATTTTTGATGATACTAGGATGCCCTTAAAAAATATTGTTAAACATTTTTCAAAGTTTTAAAATATATTTTATTTATAATAATTAAGTGGCGGTATACTGGTATATAGTGATACTAAATAAATCGTGTATATATATATATATATATGTATATATATATATATATATATATATATATATATATATATATATATATGTATATTAATGCTGTAAAATTTAAAATACTATATTAATTAATAATTATTAAAATAATATATAATTAATAATATACAATTAATTGTTATTAATTAATAATAAGTATTGATAAATAATTATTAATTAGTAAATAATAATTGAATAATTATTAGAATAATATATAAATAATAATTAATAATATACAATTAATTATTATTACTAAAAAATTATTATTGATAAATAATTATTAAGATAATATATAATTAATAATTATTAATATATAATTAATGTTATTAATTAATAATAAGTATTGATAACTAATTATTAATTAGTAAATTATAATTTAATAATTAATAATTATTAAAATAATATATAATTAATAATATACAATTAATTAGTATTACTTAATAATAATTATTGTTAATAAATTATAATTGAATAATTATTAAAATAATATATAATTAATTGTTAATTAATAATAAGTATTGATATATAATTATTAAAATAATATATAATTAATAATAAGTATTGATATATAATTATTAATTAGTAAATTAGAATTGAATAATTAATAATTATTAAAATACTATATAATTAATAATTGTACAGCACTAATGTATATACATACATATATACATTAATATATATATATATATATATATATAATATTATTAATAGTTGTATGTTATCTATAGATATTATAATTATAACTTATAGATATTCCCATATAATGTTTATATTATATATGTATACTTATTATAATATATATTTGTATATAATATACTTAATTTAATATTTGTATACTATATATATATATATAATATATATTATATATTATAATAAATAAGTTATATTAAATGATCAAAATAATAATGTATTTATTGTAAAATTCTAGGTTAAAGATTGTTATTAATTTGTATTTGCCTAGTTGTAAACCAGTTGTAATTTTATAATAATTCATAATACATATTTACACATGTTAAACATAATTTGACACTTTGATATTATATATAATATATAGTATAATATAGTATAATATTAATATGATTATTTCATAAATTTCTAATAAAATGCCTTATGTTAAAATATTATGTTTTAATATATTTTTGTAAATAGTTTTACAAAATTGAGTAAAAATGCCTTATATTAAAATATTAAGTTTAATTACTAATTATATATACGACTTGAATGCTGACATGTAGTACTAATGGTATATGTATATTATAACAGGATATATTACTACTTATTAAATTATTACTGCAGTAAACACATTAATTTTGAATGTATTTAAATTACTACTGGTATATGTATGCAAGGTTATGCATTGTTATACAATTACAACTGAGCAACAACATATTAATAACAATCTTTAAAACCTAAATTTGTACTATAAATACATTATTATTTGGAATATTTAATATAAATTATTGATTATAATATATAAATTATAAAATATAATATATATTATATATATATATATATAGTATCAAACTATAAAATAAATATTATAAAATTACAACTGGATTACAACTGCGTTTTAGTACATCCCATAATATTAATATATAATTATGCATAAAGGACATAGAGCTAGAGAGCTTTTCTCTAGCTCTATGATAAAGGATAACACTTAACAATTATATAAGTATATATGTTTATATTTAACAATACATTTATTATATTACCTTATTAAATCAACTCGTAGTATATATGATATAATCTAAATATTGGTAAGGTGTCTTTAAAGGAAGTAGAATAAAAGGAAATGTACATATAAGGAAATAAATAAACAATACCGTTAATTTCAATTTTCGCGCCATACACAATAACCTGCGCATTGGATGATGCAATCCATTTGGGCGTTTCTTGTCGTAACGCTTCATTGCACATATTATCACGACATGTATACATGTCGTGATAATATGTGCAATGAAGCGTTGCGACAAGAAACATATAACATATATGCTATAATAAAATCGTGTTATACTATGTACATCTATTTATAGATATGTGGTAGAACAACTATATAATATCTATGTATATCTAAAATATATGTGTGTGTGTTTGTGTGTGTATCTATGCGTGTGAATATACATATATATATATATATATATATATATATATATATATATTGTTATTGTTATTTTTATTTGGTGGAGTCCTTTCATCCCATCCAGGAACTTAACCCTAGATGAAGTTTTCACTTATAACCATATATGGCTCTAATGTCCCTTCGAAGCCGCTCTCATGTTAAGGCATCCATGGTTTTAACGAGAGCCGATCATTTATTTATACACAATTATATAAGATCACTTCTAAATAATATTTTAAGACCCATTTTATAAATTTAATTAATAGTCCGGACGAGGGTCTAACCCGTGTCCTACTGCTTGTGTGTCTGACGTCTTAGCCACTGAGGCATCAGACTATGAATATATATATATATATATATATATATATATATATATTCATACAAAGGGAAGCTATGCTGAGTAATAGCAAAGCCCTGGGCTTTGGTAATAGTGTCGCGGATACATACACAGAACCGCTATGTTGGTTGAAAATGGCGCGAATAAATATAATCCCAAAGGTAAACATTGGAATGTATTTTAGATATCCGATAATGAGAAAAAGTCCGTTGATAGTTTATTTATAGATGTTACATAATATTACACACGCACACAATTCTATATAGACTTACTTAACTAACGTAATTTACCCTATACTTTTCACGTTAAGGTAACTTAGCGTAATTTACCCTATAGGGTAAATTACGCTAACTTATAAGTTAATATAAGGTATACCTTAACTTGAAATGTATAAGGTAAATTACGCTACTTTACCCTATATGGTAAATTAGCGTAGTTTACCCTATAGGGTAAATTACGCTAACTTACCTTAACTTGAAATGTATAAGGTAAACTACGCTAATTTACCCTATATGGTAAATTAGCGTAATTTACCCTATAGGGTAAATTACGCTAACTTACCTTAACGTGAAAAGTATAGGGTAAATTACTCTAATTTACCTTTAACGTCAAATGTATAGGGTAAATTATGCTAGTTTACCCTAATGTAGAAATTAAAAGGGTAAATTGCGCTAGTTTACCCTACAAAGGGTAAACTGAGCTAATTTACCCTATAATACATAGATAATAATGTAATTTACCCTAAATTTTTAACAGTGTATGTAAACTACAGTTAGTGCTCAGTTAGCCTTAATAGCCTTATAATAGCCTTATAATAGCCTTATAATTATAAGTCCTTATAAGGCATCAGAAACTCAACCATTGGGCTCGGGTTCAGACCTCGTCCGAACCATTAAAATAGGTATTAACATAATATTTAGAAGTGATCTTATATAATTGTATATAACTAAATGATCGGCTCTCGTTAAAACAATGGATGCCTTAACGCGAGAGCGGCTTCGAAGGGACATTAGATAAATTTGGTTAATAGTGATAACTTCATCTAAGTTAATTAATGATATAAAAGGCCTCCATCGATATAACAATAACAATAACAATAATAATAACAATAACAATAACAATAACAATGACAATAACAATTTCTCAAGTTTACGCTAGTCACATCTGTCACTAAAAAGGTGTAATTGGTAGAAAGAACTAGGTATAATACATCCTTATATGGACAATTCAGGTACAATAATGGATACCATAAAGGTCAATACTAGTTCATCAAATAATTCTTGAATGTGGTCAATATACAACTTAGAAGAACAACTGAATATGTATATGATTATGACTACATTTAGCGCAATATTCTACACAAATATATAATATATTCATAGAAATAATAAAATACATATATAGTTCTTAAAAGTTGAATTATTAACACGATAGAACACTATATATACACTATAGGGTATACTATATTAGTAATATGAAATATTCTCCACGCTAAGTAAGCAATTCTTTTGTATGATTTAAATGTACGCTCGGACAAAATAATATACTCTAAACAATTGTTATATTATATATATATATATATATATATATATATATATATATATATATATATATACATATATATATATATACGTTTAGTTATTATTAAACATTACATGATCAATGACGTTTTAATTTGAATTATGTCTCCCTGGTTTTACATAATTTTCAAAGGTCGATAATATAATAGTCACCTGGTTCCACATTGTTAATACTAATCACATTGAAGTTATAGTCATGCATGAGATCTATTTATAGATATAACGATTGTCCTACGCGGTAACTAGGTTCCGGTTGTTTATCGTGTGTCAGTAAAACGTCCACAACTTCCGGAAATAGTTAGTAGTATTACGTGATAAATAAGACATTGATGGCGTTGTTGTTATGTTGTTGTTTAGTAGCGTTATATTTGTTGCTTATATATAATAATAATAATAATAATAATAATAATAGTAATAATAATAATAATAATAATAATAATAATAATAATAATAATAATAATAATAATAATAATAATAATAATAATAATAATAATAATAATAATAATAATAATAATAATAATAATAATAATAATAATAATAATAATAATAATAATAATAATAATAATAATAATAATAATAATACAGTCAACTCTCGGTAAGTCGGACTACGGATGAGTCGGACTTCTCGATAAGTCGGACACATTTAGTTGGTTTGGTTGGATTTGTATCTAGTTCCATGTTAAATTAATCGGATAAGTCGGATAAGTTGGATTGGATAAGTCGGACTTTTCTATAATTCGAACACATATTATTGTCATTTTGATGATTTTTATACTGGATAAGTCGGACTTTTCATAAATTGTCAGAAACGTTTACTTTAAATAATGAATATTATAATTTTAGTAAGTAATATTATTGAATACAACATTTTATGTTGTTGATTGTTGCATAATTCCACATTTCGGTAACCCTTTAACTCACGCTGCGCATCTCATGTATTATTTGCATGTAATTCTGAATCTCGGATAAGTCGGACATCTCGCTAAGTCGGACACTTTTCCCGGTCCCTTGCGAGTCTGACTTATCGGGAGTTGACTGTAATAATAATAATAATAATAATAATAATAATAATAATAATAATAATAATAATAATAATAATAATAATAATAATAATTGAACTAGATTTGATCTTGTTATGGTATATAAGCTATTTAACGGATTGGTATCTATGAATACATCATCTATTATTAATATCAAAAAGACCAACTACAATACCAGAGGCCATTCTCTGCAAATTAGTATGAATACATGTAAACTAAATGTAACAAAAAATCTACTAAATAATCGAATAGCTAAAATTTGGAATGGTCTTGATGAACATATTGTATTAGCAAATAGTTTATATACCTTTAAAAATCATATTAAAAAAAATATAACTTAATATTTATTTATACATATATATATATATATATATATATATATATATATATATATGTATATATATAATTTTATAAATTATTAATTTTAATTATTAATTGTTTTTATCACGTCACATGTGATACGTTTCTAATTTACTATTGTTATTTTTATATATCTACGTTTTGTTGTCGTTTTGTGAATTTATCACTACATATTGTTAATTATTACTAAATCGAACTTGAAAAATTCATAATAAATATTCATTCAATTCATTCATTCAATAATAATAATAATAATAATAATAATAATAATAATAATAATAATAATAATAATAATAATAATGAGTTAATAATAATAATAATAATAATAATGAGTTAATAATAATAATAATAATAATGAGTTAATAATAATAATAATAATAATATTAATGAGTTAATAATAATAATAATAATAATAATAATAATAATAATAATAATAATAATAATAATGAGTTAATAATAATAATAGCTATTTAATTACGTATATAAATAACGGATACAAACGGACAATTCAATAAGTCGTAGACTTATACATGCTATATAACAGTGATAATATTAATTAATATTCATTACTATTTTTAAGTTATTGAGTCGAACCCGGGACCTCTTTATATTATAACTGTTACATTAGTCTATTAACCCCCAAGTGTCTATATATATATATACTATATATATATATATATATATATATTATTGTATACTGTATGGACCTCTGTTATGCATTTCTGATTCAAATTAAATAAATAAATAAATATATATAATATGGCATATACTAGTCTTAACAATTAGTATAGTAATAGATATAAGTATTTATTTAACCTTACATTAATGTAATGTAAAATAAATGATTGATTTTATTTATTTATTTAAATTAATTCGTTAATAGAAATCGCTATACCATAACATACCATCACGCGTTCGATACCGTGCTGTACTGTGAATGCGAGATCTAATCGATGCGCATGTCATCGTATGGGTGCGATTAAAGGTGTGCGCGCTCCCATTATCGCACAACGATGTCGTAGCGCCCCCACACGGTACGTACAGTGTTGAACTACTAATCCACTACGTCGATAACCGTCCTACTATAGTCATCACCTCTAGAATAAACTCCTATACGCGTAAGTATACGTTACCACACACACACATCCAGGCACGAACCGCCGCACACACCGCGTCCCCGCACACTCGCCTTTCCCTCATCGATGTATCACACCTTTCATTGGTGGTTGCGATTAATATATCCATACGCTGACATATGACATGCACTATAGCGCTGTGTTATTACTTAATTACCGTTACCTACTATTGCGTCACACTTATTGTTACTATTGCGTCACCTTTATTATTATTATTGCGTTACCTTTATTGTTACTATTGCGTCACCTTTAATGTTGCTATTGCGTCACCTTTAATGTAACTATTGCGTAACTTTTATTGTGACTATCGAGTCACCTTTATTGTTACTATTGCGTCACCTTTATTGTTACTATTGCGTCACCTTTATTATTATATTACGCGAAATATGGTGAATTACTTCTCGCCTCGATGCACCGACTACGTGCGTTCCTAACGAATGATTACGTTTATCGAGAGTTACGTAATGTCGATGTAATTAAATAGGTCACGATGCGGTCATGCGCGAGAATTATTACGTACTACTTATAGTGTACATTGGTCCCGATTAAAGTTCCTAGATTATAAATACATACAATAGTGTGTGTTTAAATTTCGTTGATTGTTTCAATATCTTAAACAGGGATCACACACACGCACATACACGCACATACACACATACACACACATATATATATAGGAATATATGTTGATGTGATGTAAGTATATATATAAGAAAGTACCATTCCTAACATTATTATGTAAACATTTTAAAATAATTATATATAATACTTAGCATATTGTAATGCGTATATTTTTAATTTAAATTTGTATCAAAATATTTTACTTATGAACATATTTTGATTATGTTTTATTTACATTTTTATTATATTTATTTGACATTATAAAATACTGATACTATAAGTGAAACTATATTAAATGTTGAAATAAATATATTACTTCAGATAAATTAGAAATATCAAATGAATTTAAAATTATTTAAATATAGACACTTTATATATATATATATATATATATATATATATATATATATATCATATATATATATATATTATATATATATATATATATATACATATATATATATATATATATATATATATAATGTTATAAATATCGTATACGGTTATAACATATAGTATACTATATATACTACACCAATAAGTTTTCAGCAACATCCGATACTAAAATAACCTATTTACTTTCTACGCAAGTTTCCTATGGCATATACATGTATATATTCACACAAACAAACTATTCAATTATAAGAGCTACCGTAAGCAACAACCTATGTTAGTAGGGGCGTCATTAAAGTAGGGGATGGGGGAGGGGACATGACCCCCCACTTTTTAAAGTAGGGGGATATAATATCTAATATCCCCCCCCCCCCATACTTTATGATCTACACATTATTTATTATCTGTTAGGCATATAATGTTATCGCAATATTATATAGGTTACCGACTAAACCCGTATACAGGTTATAGTGTATACCATATACCACCACTATAGTGTGCCCGCTACTACACGGATGCGGTGGACAACTGTAGGACATTATAAGCGGGTTGCTCACCGCGGTGTTAGGCGCACTTAACAACCGGTCCGTATTACCCCCCCCCCCGGTCCGTATTACCCCCCGGCCACGATTACCGTAACATCCACCCACCCGTCCGCACTTAGCACGTCAAAGCCGTCAACATCAAAGCCGCGCGCTATCCACACACCCAACTATTGCATCATGATGCATCTATTACGTAATATATCTGTACCGCTTCTGTACTACTTTAATGTATCATTTTCAACTATAAGATATAACCTATCTATATACATCACCTATCTATATATATATATATATATATATATATATATATGATGATGATGATGATGATGATGATACTATTAGGTTTATTTGCACTAAAATAGGGTCATGTCGTTCATGCTCAAGTCCCCTTCGCTCATGCGAGAAGAAAATAATAAAATAATAGTAATACGATAATAATTTAATAATAATATATATTGAATATACCACGGACAACAATAATATATAGTACTATTAAATACTACAGTCTGCATTGATATGGTGTAGTGTTATATACTACAGACTGTATTGATATAGTGGAGTGTTATACAATAATAAGATAATAATAATACAATAACAATTTAATAATGATATACATTTAATATAACACGGACACAAATAATAAGTTTATGATTTAATGATTATGGGTAGAGAGAAAAGAAGAAGTAAGATTTATAAATCTTGTGTGGGATCTAATAGAACGAATGGAAGGAGGGAGGGAATTCCATAGGGTTGGACCGGAATTTTTAAAAGCTCTAGAATTTAGGGAAGTTTTACTAGAGTTCTGGGAGATAAGTGGAGGAACATTTTGGTAACATATATATATATATATATATATATATATATATATTATATATATTTATTTAGTTACGATACACACATTCGTATGCTATTTATTTTTAAATATATAAAACATACATATGAATACACCCTGAAACCTGTATATAACTTCCCTCGGTACAATGACTAGCGACATAGTTATCTGGACAGATGTCCAGCATATATATATTTACAGCCTATACATATAACTTTATATATATATATATATATATATATATATAATATAGTTTAATACTAACTAAAAGTAATGGGTTATACTATATATACAATATATACTATATATATATATATATATATATATATATATATATATATATAAACTATATATATAGTACTATAGTACTGCAGCAATATAGTATATATATATATATATATACTATATATATTACTATATATATAATACTAGTATACTAATATATAAATCTATATTATATAATATATTATATAAATAATAATATATTTAACACATGCTTCTTAAAGCACACATAAACTTATTATGATACCAGCGAGTTAATATCGCGGCCTAAATAAACATCGCACTCTAAATTACCGAGGTATAGAACTATTATCATAGTTCGATGTAGGTGTAGTCAGGGTTTAATAAGAGGACACGCGGGTTATACGGGAATTCATTGTAAATAGGGATCGTTTGTTAATTTAAAAAGCAATAAATCAATAATTAATTAATATTTTTAATTCTGTAAACTGAAGTATATTATAGGGAAGAATAGTTCTTATACTAGCTTATCTTTTTTAAGAAAATATTATTTATTTTGAGAAATTGTATTAATAGATTTTTTTCTAATAATAAGACATATGATATATATTTATACACTTTTTAAAAAATGTTATTAATTGAGACAACGTATTACATTTTAAAAGTGCATAGGTATATACGATTTAAATTATAAACAATACATTTTCCCAAAATTGACCCTATATAGGTGACGCTGTTCATGTTTTGTATACAAAATCGAATTACACGATTTCGCGTAAGTGTTATATCTTTCCTTCGCACCAATCAACAATGTAAGTGAGATGAACAAGCAGGTATGTGTTACAGTATTTTATAACGCGAACAATTGTATTGGTAACGCTTATAAGATGTACACGTTGCTATATTTAGATTGTCTTAACGAGTTATCGGAGTGGGTGTCCTATGTCTGCTTTAATCTATGTTGACTACTTGTATCGTGCGGGTGTCCTATGTCTGCGTTAATCTATGTTGACTACTTGTATCGTGCGGGTGAAACGGACGCAATCACTTACATTAATCAGGTCACGTGTCAGTGTTATGATCACGTGGGTGGTTAATGTAGGTCATGACCTCCTGATTAAGCTAACGGCGTATACGTTAATATATACATACAATTTGTAGTGTAAGTTTCATTAATACGATGTATTTTCGAATGAATTGTATATGAAGTCCTATACATATGTATGTTTGTGTGTACAAGCTTATAGATGAATATATTCATATACCTAGATAACTATGATTATATATATATATATATATGTGTTTGTGTATGTGTGTGTATGTGTGTGTATGTGTGTGTGTGTGTGTGTGTGTGTGTATTTATATATATTTGTTATATATTTGTATACATTTGCATATAACTGCAGTTATACATATATATATATATATATATATATACTAACAATAACGTTATTGTTATATTAATATTATATAATAAATTCCAGATGAACTATTAAAATGTGTACGCGAGTATATATATAATAACAATGCGAATATTGCATAATATATTGATGTATTCACTATAGTGCACTTTAGTAAACAGTTGTTTATAATTATTAGCATCACTATAATCGTTATCATCATAAATATCACCACTATATCATCTCTACACTATTTATCATCACGACTACATTCATTAATATCGCGATGATTAACGCGATATTATCATCACTTATATAATTATTACGCAATCATTACCACGATCCATATCGATCTGCACGTTGTGCTTAGATTAGTTAAATTAGTTTAGGACATAGGAGTGGAATTCGAAAACATAGTTAATTTACACAACTGTTTCATTTCAATGGATAGCGTATACGTTTCGGTGATTCCTATACACCGCTGCCACCAATGCGTGTGGATATGTCTGTTGTTACTATAGTATAACAGTATACTGTAGTACACTGTAGGCTGATTATTGCACAGTGTATAGTGTACGGTGTACACTGTACGATGTAGGTCAACATCTTCGATATAAACTAATTATAGGATTCGCTTGAACGTGAATAATTAGCGTTTTTAATTAAAGCCATCTCACAAATTCACCGGTCAGTGGGTAGTGGTAGAATGGTCAATGCGACATTGCACGTGTTTAATTGGACACGTTATAAGATAAGCCTGCGTATACAGTAATGTTAATGATATATATATATATACTTTCGCAATGCGAAAATGAATGTAAATAACACCTTATTATATACTAATTAGTATTATAATAATACGAGAGATACGCTCATTAATATTCGCTATTTTCGTAAAAAAATCGCCGTCGTTGTAGAGATAAAACGTGTAATATATTCGCGTACACTATCGGATGTTGTTATCTGGTTTCAAGCGAATTCGCGAGATTAATATTCGGCCGAGTGTGGCCTCCGCTATAGGTCACTCGGTAGTGTATGACGTGGGATGTATCGTACATCATGTATGGTGTAGCGCGATTGTCCACGGGGGGTACAACACGTGTAGACAACTCGTGATATCGTAAGTGCACTAACACGTGACCGCTGTATTATCCGATAAGTGAGCAACTCCACTAGTAGTATATATATGTGTATCCCATGTGACTGTTCCCATAGGATGTGTAATCAAATGGGGGTGTTTGAGTTTATTTTCTGTAAAAACTGGTACGCAATGCACGTCGTGCATGTACTGAAGTTGTATAATACACTACACACACTGTACACTAGATCGGTTCGTTCGATTCAATTGTTAATCCTTCATATAAAATATAATACATATCTATATATTAGTATAATGTGTATTAACAATTTTTATAAAAAAAAGTTACCTTTGGTCACGAAGCAATTCAAGATTAAATATAAATTATTATTTTTAAATAAAATGTATAATATTCCATGTATAATAGTAATGACGCCATCTTATTATCTTTGATGTTTACAAATATTTAAATTAATATTTAAAATTAATTATGTATTTGTATTATATTTAATGAATTAATATAATATATACCATTATTTATATTTATTAATAATATAATATCTATATTTAATTTGTATATCTACAAATTACCAATATTAATGTCTCCTAAAACTCGAGAAAATACACCATTTTACAGTATTCATTATAAAGTATTTATTTCAAAATAATTCAAAAAAATAATTAATTTTTAAAATTAATATATATAATTATATTTTACATAAATTTGAGTGATCAGATTGTATTGAATTGTGGATATGAGTTAGATATAAATGTCCTTTATACAAATATAATTAAAAAAATTAAAAAATATGTAAAAATATTTTGTATTTCATATTTCAAATAAAAATCCAAAAAAAATTACAAATGATGTTAATGTTTTTTCTAAAAATAATTTTTAATTTTGTAATAATTAATTTGAATTGTATTATTATTATCTATAAATTATATATTTTAATTTTTTAAATTAAATTGTAATAATTTATTTATATTAAATTATACGATTTTTAGATATTTTTTTTTACTAAAATTATTTTATAAAATTTGGGCATCTAGATTGTTATGAAAAATATGTTGTATTGTTAATACTACTTGTTATATATGTTTATAGGATATATCCATAGTTGGCTTAACAAAAATAATTCAATTTTATAAAAAATGAATAAAACTTATTTCTATATCTCCCTATATCTCCCCCATGTTAAATTTTATATGTATTCAATGTTAAAATTAAAATGTCTCGTGACATAACAATATTTAAGATATAGGTCTAAAATTTTAAACACTTATTTATCATAGCATACATAATTGTCACAGATGTGAAGGTTTATAAAATTACGAAAACAAATTGAGTACGAACCGGTCTACTGTACAGTGTACACCGTACATCGTATACACCCTATAATTCACAGAATACCTGTTAATATCTAGTAGTAAATATAATTAGATTTTGTTCTGTAGAAAGTATGGGGTTTTACAGTGAGCTGTACACTGTATAGCACAGTCTACAGAGCAACATCTAATTATATTTACTACTAGCTATTAACAGTATTCCGTGAATGATAGGGGGTGTACACGTCATACATATACGATATTTCTGAGTGGCATATCTGCATCGTACAGGAGTGTGGTCCGTACGATGTTACCCCTCGAGTGGCATATTAGATATCTCGTCAGCCGCTTAGGCTACATAGTACAATGATACTAGAATATAGTAACTAGATACATAAACACACACACACACACCTATATATATATATATATAAGTTATTCCTATAAATATACCTATACGTTATACCTATATATATATATATATATAAATATATATATACCTATACGTATACATATACGTTATACATATACCACTAGATATATCAGACACATTAAACTAACGTTTACTCAGACTCGAAGGATGTGTCTGATATATCAAGTTTCTGAGACATTACGGAATTATTCTTATGTATAGTTATTTATTTACATTATAAGTAGGTACAACACGAATCTAGCATTTGTAAATGTCTTAGTTAGCAGAGGTTGACTCCATATATATATATATATATATATATATATATATACTATATTATGAGTTTCACGAGAGACGAGAGAGACTACATAACTTAACATTAGTACACTAGCTAACAATACTACGGGAACAAATACCCAAAGCTCGTGTCACGTGTATATCCATAAATGGCTGAGTATACTCACGTGGGCTAAGGTCGTTAGATGTTCTCTTCCTCATCCTTCTGCTCCCTCCTCCTCCTCCTCCTCCACCCCGTAATATCATCTCTACGAGAGAGCGATAACAGTGAATGTATCATTACTACCACTAGACGCTGGTACTAACGCATGCCTGTGCGCAGGGGGATGCGCGCGCACGTTCGCACACACACTAGAGTGATTATGTTTATGTAGTTCCGATGATGTATCGATGTGAATGTACGATGCATTAGCATTAGACGAATCGTGTATAAGCGTGCCACCTAGTGACTATCCGCATAGTTAATCACGTGATTTATAATACACCGCACTGATAATAGAAGTACATCGATAGAGGAATAGTTTGTTGGCAGACGATTACGCTTATTGATACTATGTGTATATGTGTTTATGTTTATGTGTGTGTATGTGTGTGTGTGTGTGTATATGTGAACTTAATTATCTTGATGGATAAGTACACACTATTATACATTTTGCGGCGTGGTTTTTATTGATTTTTTTTACGTAAAAATCGATAATATAATTGATAATCAAATGTAATATTTAACTATATGTATATATATATATATATATATATATATATATATACATATATACCTAAACAAGAATTAACTCTACCGTTATGTATCTATTAAAATATGATATTTAGTAATAGTGTAATTATATGTATGACATTACGAGATTACTATATTCCTAATGTATAATAGTATTATAATAAACGTATATATATATATACGATGGTGTATCAATTAAATGTTATATTATCCTCTTTATTTGTACACCTCTTATTTTATCGTTATTTATATATATTATTATCTATTATAAATTATATTTTTACATATATATAATACTTATATATTTAATATGTATTCGTATTCTAACTATTTTAATATTTAAAAGTATAATTTATATTTATATTTTACGTTTCATTTCAAATTTTATTTTATTCTATTTTTAATTTTATTACTTGAGTATATATATATATATATATATGTATATACAAACATATTTTACATGTATATTTTACATTTTTATATGTAAATACAAACACTTTTTTTTCCATTCCTTTTGCTTTAACCCTATATAGGTATATCTATAGATATCTCGATAAGTGAAATTCTATATTTACCCATGGGTTACTCTCGTGATTACGGGGAACTTATATGATTATTATATAATATATATATATGTGTATATATATGTATATATATATAACTAATACAAATAAGCATAATTAGTTAACACTAGTACATGTATATTATAACATGTATATGGCGGTAATCTTGTAAACATTATTATATGTATGCTATGATAATGTTAACACTACAACAATATCCACCCGATGTATCGTAAAGGTACCATCGCGACTCTTATATAATAACATATCATACATTAAGTACAACCATTGATTAATTTACACTCGTTTCTCAATAATTATAGAATTTAGAATATCAATTATATATATATATATATATATGATATTTACATCTGATTTAGATTACATTTCCTATATATTAAAAAATGTATATATAAATGTATATATATATATATATATATATATATATATATTACCTTGTTACCTTGGTCCCTTAGCCTGTTGAGCCGTGGGGGCGTGTCACGTTGAAACACAATTGTCTCCACTTCTTCCGGTCATATACAATTTCATTTAATTCATTGAAGCCTTTTCCGGTCCATTCTTTTATATTATCTATCCATTGTTTTTTTGGACGTCCACGGGATCTTTTACCTTCGACATTACCCTGAAGGATTATCTTGGCAAGTCCATCGCCTCTGGTCACGTGTCCATACCATTTCAGTTTTATCCTTTTAATTGTTGTGAGGATATCGGTGAAGGGACTTGTTAATGATGATGATATTCGGTCTATTATTTCTTGATTAGTAACTCTATCAAGGTATGTTATACCGAGTAATTTTCTGATGTTCTTCATTTCGAATGCTAGTATTCTTTTCTCGAGTTCAGCAGTTAGAGTCCATGTTTCACATGCATACAGGAATATCGAGTTGACAAGAGAGTCCATGAGTTTTAACTTGTACTTTAGACGTATGTCTTTATCATTCCATATTATCTTTAGATTGCTATATGCTTGACTTGCTTGTGCCGCTCTTGACAGGATTTCTTTTCTTGATCCATTTTCGTTTATGATTGATCCTAGATATTTGAAGCTTTTTACGGTCTCAATTATTTCGCCATGAATATCAATGTTTAGTTGACAATTGTCGTCGTTTAACATAAGCTTAGTTTTAGAAGGATTTATTTCCATTCCAAATCTATTTGCTGATTTAAAAAGACACTCAGTTAAATTTATTAGTTCTTCTTCCGAGACAGCTAAACCATCTATATCATCAGCAAAGCGGAGATTTGTTATATTTCGGCCATTTATCTTTATTGAACCAGTATGATTGCTTAGCGCGTCGTTCATTATATCTTCTAGGAATATATTAAATAAAGTAGGTGAGAGAAGACATCCTTGTCTTACTCCGGTTTTCGTTGGAAACCAATCGCCACATATTCCTTTATGTATTACTGCACTGCTTGCCTTTTCATATAAACTTTGTATTAAATTAATTAACTTTGTATCGATATTATATTTCTTCATTGAGGACCATAGTGCATTTTGCCACACTCTATCAAATGCTTTTCGGAAATCAATAAATATATGATATAGCTTTTTTTGTTGTAGGTTATGTTTCTCGCATAGTATTCTTAGGTTGAATATTTGTTCTATCGTAGATCTATCTTTCATGAATCCAGCCTGTTCTTCCGCAATAATACGGTCCGCTTGTGGTTGTAAACGATTCTTAATGATTTTCAAAACATCACTTTGCTTGCGTGGCTTATCAAACTTATCGTTCTGTAGTTAGAACAATGTTATAGATTACCTTTTTTCGGTAGAGTTATAATTAACGATTTTGTCCATATTTCTGGCCAGATACCAGTTTCCCATATATTGGAACATATCTTGTGGAGTATGTCTGTCATTCCTTCACCTGCATATATTATTAGTTCTGCTGGTATATTGTCTACACCAGCAGCTTTTCCATGTTTTAGTGAATATATAGCATTAACTACTTCATCTCTTAAAATACTATCATCTCTCTCTTCTTCGTGTTGTTCATCTATCGTTTGCAAAACATTTTTGTCTCCTCTGGATTCATAATTATATAATTCTTGGCAGTATTCAGTCCATCTTTTAATAATATGTGTATCTTCACTCAAAACTTTACCATCTTTGCTTAATATTATGTTGATCGTTTCTGATTTCTTCTTTGTCAGAGCTTTTATAATTGAATATGCTTTTTTAGATCTGTTACTTGCAAATGAATTGTCTATATCTTTACATTCGTTATTTAACCAATTTTCTTTGGCTTGTTTCATGTTCTTTCTTATCCTCTTATTCAGTGAATTATATTCTTGTAAGTGATTACTTTTTTGAGATTTCAATGATCTACGTTTATCACAAAGTTCCAGAATATCTTCTGTTATCAATGGTTTTGTCTTTTTCCTTTTAAATCCAATTACTTTTGTTGCAGTTTCGCTTATTATTCTGTTAAGAATATCAGTTGTTTCATCGGAATTGATTGTGTTGTGCATTAACTTGTTTTTAATTTCATTTTCTATAGTGTCTCTATATTGAGCAAGAATTGAAGAATTATTATTTAGTTGTTCAATGTTGTAGTTTTTACGAATGCTCTTTTGTTTTCTTTGAGATTTGAATTTTTGTTTGAAGGATATCATCACAAGGTCATGATCACTTCCTATATCAGCTTTGTTATATACTCTAGTTTTAGCCACATTGATACCAGATTTAAATCGTCTCTTCATGAGGATATAATCTATCTGGTTATGGGTTTTACCATCTGGAGAGTGCCATGTTGCTATTCTTGAGGATTTGTGTATTCCTAGAGTATTTGCCAAAATCATGTCATTATAACATATACATTCCAATAATCTGATCCCCCTGTCATTCGTTGAGTTGTTACACGAAGGTCCACAATATTCGTTCCAATCTGTCAGTGAGTCAGTTCCAATCTTTGCATTCCAATCACCTTGAATTATTAACATGTCCTTTTTATGGGTTTTGTCAATTATATCTTGTAGGCTTGAATAGAAGATTTCAATTTGTTCATCTGTATAATCCGAAGTTGGTGCATATATCTGTATTATCGATATATTTAATGGTTTAGCTTTTAACCTCAATGTACATATTCTGCTGGAAATAGGTTTGAATTCGGCTACAAAGTCTTTTATATCTTTGTGAATCAAAAATCCTACACCATTCTTATGATATTTCTCTTCATCACTATAGTAAAGATGGTTACCGTTGTCAGTTACGACATTACCAGATCCTTTCCACCTAACTTCGCATAGTCCTAAAACTTGCCATGTGTATTTCTTCATTTCATATTCCAATTCTTCTAAATTTCCTGTTCTGTTAAGAGTTCGTACGTTCCAAGTGCCAAAAGTTGCGTTATTGCGAAGCCTCATTGACTTTCTGTCTTTCTTCTTATCAGTATCATCTTTTTCACATTCGTCCTGATAATTAACGATATGCGCGGTCCTTTTTATCCCGGGCGACGGCCGAGCCGGTATGGATAATTTAATTTTGTTTCTCATGATTCGTTTCTTGGGATATAACTATATTGTTGAATATAGTCCGGCGGGTCCCATTCCTCTCCGGAAGGTTGGTTTTTAAATCAGAGATTTCCTTCTCCTAGATGATCTACTAACCAAAGTTAACGAGCACCATCTACCCGACTTAGATTTATGGTCAGAGTTACATTCTCCTAGCCTATGCCTAAAGAAGCATAATCTGCGAGGCAGCAGATTTCCCCTCACTAAGTTTAGCACCACTGTCGAGTGGAGGTACCGGGATATGGCCACTGGTTAATCACCAGTTACTTCGAGCCATTAGTGAGAGTTGAGTAAATAATTGAGGTCCAGAGTTCCTACTCATGTCTATATCGACATGCGACAAGCAGGTTTACAAAGGTACTGCCTCTAATCAGCTACTCTATACCCTCTATATATATATTTCTTTAATGGGCGTATTTACATGGCAAAAGTATGTTTCACATACAGCCTCTGTTAATATACTATCGTATATGAAATCAGATACTTAGGTAGATAATCAGATTATAACCCGACACAGTCTGTGTATGAATAAGTACCGTGTGAACGCTCGCCATATTGGATTATGTAGGCTTTCTTATTAAATATACTTTAAAATATACTAAATATACTTTTTGTATTCATACTAAATTATTTAAATTTATTTTTGTAAAAATATCATGAAAATATATGTTATAAGTCATTTTATGTATTCCCTTTAAAATATATATGTATATATATATGAAAAATTAGCATTATTAACATTAATGTGTAATGCGATTATTAAATATAATAATTCGATTATAACTATAAAACATACCCTTCAGTTTCATTATTATAATAATTTGATAAGTATAACGCACTAACACTTATGAATATAGATATCCTATAGCTTATATTTTAATATAACCATTACCGGTTTGGCTCAATAACCAAATCAATTGCTATAATAGGTATAACAGGTTTACCTGTCTAAAATGTAATACTAGCATTTAAACTGCAAGCGTTATAAAGAGTAATATATTATTTAATATTAAATATATATTATACTAATGTTCATTTGATAATATTCAATTATTGTCTACACACATTTAGATATATCTATATATTGATACATTGCACAGTTTATATATATATATATATATATATATATATAAATTGACAAACTGCCTGTGTGGCTCAGTGGCTAAGGCGTCAGACACACAAGCAGTAGGACACGAGTACGAGCCTCGTCCGGACCATTAATTAATACATTATTTATAAATAGGTATTAAAATATTATTTAGAAGTGATCTTATATAATTGTGAATAAATGATCGGCTCTCGTTAAAACCATGGATGCCTTAACATGCGAGCAGCTTCGAAGGGACATTTGAGACATATATGGTTATAAGTAAAAACTTCATCTAAGTTAACAAATAAGGAAAGGATAGGAATACAGTTAATGAATGGATGGGATTAAATGAATCCACCAAAATAACAATAACAATAACAATATATATTATTTAAAAAATGTAATATTAAAACTATAGTATATATAATATATAACAATATATATATATATATATATATATATATATATATATATCATATTTAGTATAACTCATATATAAGTGCATATATCTACTCTTACATGTGAAATATTCATGGCTTTTCTTAATATTTTAATAGTGATACTATTAGTAGACATTATTTGTAGTAGACATTAATGCCCATCATCAAGCGGATGTCTACACTATTATCACGAGTCACAACATGATTTGTTATCGTGTCTTACTCCGCAATTATTAAAATATACATTTTATTTACGAAATTGCAATCAATGATCACCATCGCTAACTATAGCTATTAATGATCTCAAAGTTAATAGCGAAAATAATATTATAAAATATAAATACTTATTGATACATGTACATTGTACATGCATTGAATTAGAATTATTTATTAAAGTATTATTCCCTATCTATATTAATATAATATTCCCTGTATATTAATACCCGTATCCATATATAACTATATATATATATATATACATATATGTATATATATATATAATGTTTCACTATCATGTAAACAATAGACACATGTCCGCATGATAAATACATCCGAAATTCACAATATTTCAATCGTCTAATTCATTCGATTATTTCAGTGAGTCATGTGACACATGACGGTCATGGTAATGCAATGTACGATGTACGTTGTATGTTATCACGTGGTAATATACGATAATACAACGTAATATATATATATATATATATATATATATATACATATATAGTACATATATATATATATATATATATATATATACATATATAGTACATATATATATATATATGTACAACACATATCGATGGCTTAAACGCATCGATTTTACGATCGTGTAACAATTAGTCGTAACATATTCTAGTACAACTCACACACATACGTACACACGTATACGCAAGGCGTGTGTGTGTGTGTGATTGTGTGTGTGTGTGTGTGTGTGTGTGTGATTGTGTGTGTGTGTGTGATTGTGTGTGTGTGTGTGTGTGTGTGTGTGTGTGATTGTGTGTGTGTATTAACTTGCGATATAAATGTACAGTATCGTGTAAACGTTCTTGCACTAGTTGTGACATAGTTATGAAAGAGCAAATCAATACATATATATATATATATAAAATAAACTATTCAATTTCATATACATATATATATATATATATATGTTAATAACTATGTTACAACTAGTGCAATAACTGCGTGTATACTAGACCGTACATTTATATCTCAAATGAACACACTCACACACACACGCTCATCCACACATACGCACATACGCACAGAGCGCCGCACACGCACACGTGCGGTTACGTAACGAGACGGTGCCGCCACCTCGCGAGGACCACATTACGACCACTACGTCCAGCGGTTCAGACCATCGCGGTCAATGCCTGACCACCGGGTAATACGGGTGTGGTCGGTCGGCACTACACACTGTTAACGATAACCCTTTAGTTTTCGCTGAATACACCTTTAGTAAGTGGTCCTGTGAGTGAAGGGTTTTCGACCCTTTAGTAAAAGCTTTAGTGAAACATGAAGGGTTTTACTATATAAAGAACTAAATGGTTTTTATCAATATTAACTAAAGGGTTCTATTCTTATTTGAACTAAAAGTTTTTGATAACATATTAACTAAAGGGTTTTAACTAATTGAACTAAAGGTTTTTTACATTTTATTAACCTAAGTGTTTTGAACTTATTTGAACTAAAGATTTTTGATATTAAATTAACTAATTGGTGTTGATATATTGGTGAATATAATTGATCTCAAATTAAATTATACATAATTCAAATAGCTATAATATATATATATATATATAAATTGTAATTATAAATAATTATTTTCATAAATATAACTGTATAATTTAAACAAATACAGCATATACAATACATTTATTTAAGCTGTAAACGTTTCCTGATAACACACAAGCTATATTATCATATTAGCGAACATAATATATTAAAAATATATATGTTATAACATCCGTGCCAGACTAGGAATAATTGCCTTTTAAATAATATTTATATGTGAAATTATACTGTTATAAAAAAAGACAATTTAAAACAAAATATATATTTGCATATAATATTAATAATATGCAAATATAGAATAATATTTTTAACTTATAAAGTATATATTAATTAATTTTACATACAAAATATGTTTTAAATATTTACAAAAACTTAAAATATCAAAAATATATTTGGTTTTAATTATATATTAACTAATAGATTAAACAACAATTTGTCTCTAAAACTATAGGTATAACTAAAGGGTTCGAAATATGCCCTTTTAGTTATTATTTATTATCGATAATACTATTTACAATATATTATATACTGTATACTATATATATTATTACTTACTATAGATCTATAGTAAGTAATAATATATATAGTATACCGTATATAATATATTGTAAATAGTATACTCTATATATATCGCCTATATGCTCGATAGTAAATAAAGTACAATTAGAGGTATAACTAAAGTGTTCGAAACCCTTTAGTTAGCATTTAATAAAAAGTAAAGTGTTATAAACCTTTAGTTATTATTTAATCATAACTAAAGGTTTTCAAAAACCCTTTAGTTGTAATTTACTAAAAAGGTAAAGGTTTACCAAAACCCTTTAGTTTTGCTGTAATGAACTAAAGGTTTTTTATATATAAAAACCTTTACCTCGTATTTAACGAAACTAGTTGTTTTTTATAGTCATTATTTTTAACAGTGCAGTTATAACTTTCTATAGAAGTGATGAGGGGGTCATAGGTAGTATTGACCACTTTTTTTTAGCGCAACTATATACTGACTTAGGTACTGACCACTTATGTTAAATGTTGTATATATACACTTTAAATTATATAGTTACATTTTTAAAAATATTGACTATAAAAAAACAACTTGTTTTCTTTAAATATGATGTATAGGGATTTATATATAAAACACATTTAGTTCATTAAAGTAAAATTAAAGGGTTTTTTGAAAACGTTTACTTTTTAGTAAATTATGAATAAAGGGGTTTTGCACAACTTTACTTTTAAATAATAACCAAAGGTAATATTAAAATATTGAGAATACGATGACATTAAATTTGTTAAATATAAATCATAGTTATATTAGTTAATATATAATAGTAAATTAGTTTTTGATATTTTTAGTTTTTGTAAATATTTATAACTTATTATTTAAGTAAATTTAATCAATAATATATAAGTTACACATATTGTTCTATGTTTACATATTATTTATTTTATTATATGCAACTATATATTTTTATTTAAATTATATTTTTTATAACAATACATTTTACATACAAATATTATGTAAAAAGCAATTATTTCTTGTCTGCCATATGATAATAGAGCTTTCAATAGTCAGGAAACATTTACATCTTAATTAATGCTATATTAGTTTAAATGATACAGTTATATTTATGACAATAATGATTTGTAATTGAAATATATATATATATATATATATATATATATATATATCATAGCTATTATAATTATATATACTTCAATTTGAGATACATGTTGTTCACCAATAAGTTAACAACCATTTAGTTAATATACATATATATATAATATATATATAATATATATATATATATATATATATATATATAATTTAGTTATTATTAGTTCAAAACCTTTTCATTATGTATGTGGTAAAACCTTTCATGTTTCGTTAAAGTTTTTACTAAAAGGTAAAAAACGCTTGACTCTGTGGACCACTTACTAAAGGTTTATTTATAGAAAGCTAAAGGGTTATTTTTAACGTATACGTAATGTATATTATATATTATAATAATACATATATTTCATTATACTATAATTTTAATTATAATTATATGAATTATATATATATATACATATATTAATATATTATAATATACTTATATATAATTAGTTATATATATATATATATATATATATATATATATATTAATGATAATGCTGTATTCATTATATTACGTGTATATTAAACAAAGGAATCATTGTAGTGTGCTGTCACTCTAGTAAGGATTCTTATCATCCTTACTTGATATCTACATCATTAGATAATAGCTGTACTATAGATGTACTATAGTACACTATACCTAACTGTACACTACGAGATAACATGGTATATATATTAAATAGTAGTGCTGTAGTTATAGTATAATTAATAAATAATATATATATATATATATATATATATATATATATATACATATATATATACATATAGTATATGTATATATGTCATATGCTGCAGTTTGGGTGATATGGATGACAATTAGGGTGAAAACAGTAAAGATGTATATCTTAATTTAAAGAAATTTATATATTAATATATTTTGATTCATTTTAAATTTTAAATTGTAAGCTTAATTTTAAAGTTACCGCATACTGCTAATCATCCGTATCGAAGCATCATATATATATATATAGATCGTATTATAAGATTGACCGCGAATTATTCTAAAATATTCTGGAATATTGATTTTATATTAATAAAATATTGAATGTTACAAATACAAAAATTCAATTATTTAATTTAAGGCCGATACCTTGTAATACGCTACACTAGTTGCATGACTATTATAATAGTATAATATACGATACTATATAATAGTACTCTAGTATATTATATCATCGGATTGTGTTGATATATTAGGGTTTCTAGCATATGTAGTTACATTCATACTCTGTAATGTGCATACCGTACTAGGATACTTAACGATGCTGGGGGTGTACCACGTGGTATTATATGATATATATATATATATATATATATATATATATATATATATATATATATATGTAAATATATATTATATGGTATATAACCAATCACAATGTATTTTGTACTGATATTGTTATTATTGTTATTATAACTTTAATTGTAACTCGAACTCACTAATGTTTACTTTAACTTACTATATCATGTATTTCTAATTATATAAGCATTATGTCTCTTAATGATGAATTCAATATTTCGTAAATTTTCGTGATTCAATTTCTTTATTTTCTAAATCGACTTAAATTTTGTCTTTTACATTTTAAAAATTATTTATATATATATTAATATTAATATTGATTTATAAATAATATTCAAGATTACAATTAGTTGATTACAATGGATATTTTTTAATGATAAGATATTCCGTTCCCTATAATTATCTCTATTTCACGATAATTTTTGATACCGTTCCAGATATTTGAATGAATGAATGAATGAAATCAGTTTATAGACAATTGTCTAAGGAGGATCATTGAAAGCTATAAGTAGCTTTATTAAGTCGATACCTCCATAGTATATGAATATAATAGCTTTGGGACATTTATACAATAATAATAAGACTTGTGTACTAGAATTCAATATAATAAGAGTAAAGAAATATATATAAAGAGAATAATAATAATAATACAAATAATGTCCCTCAGCGTATTTCATCATGTTTCATCAATCCATTAAATAAACTAATAAAATAAAATGTGTTAAAACTTGTGCAAACAAATATAAAACAAAAAGTGCGAATAAAATAATAAAAAATTATTGAAATGTAATAACATAAAATGATTAAAATGGTTTAGTATATACAAATTAAAATAAAGTATGTTTAAAACTTGTGCAAACAATTATATAACAAAAAAGTGCGAATAAAATAATAACAAATTATAAAAATATAATAACATAAATATGACCCAAGTAGTTTTAAATATAAAAATTTAAAAATTGACGAAGATTAAAAATATTAAAAATTATTAAAATGCTAAAATATAAAAACTAATATTTATTTAAAAAGTAATTCTTTAATACTTTTTTTAATTTGTGTATATTATGTATATTTTCAGATTTTAATATATTATTACTCATTATATTATTATAGTATTTTGGGCCTTTAAAAAAAATTGTGTTTTGAAATTTCGTTGTTTTCATTAATGGTAAAATAAATCTTGATTTGTCTTTATTATAAATAAAAAATGTATCTAGATTAATGTTATAGTTATTATGTAAAAGGTTATATAAAAATAATATTATTCTAAAAGATATGAGTTCATTCAATTTTAAAATAGAATTATATTTAAACATATTATTAGTGTGTGATAAACGAATCAGAGGTAATTGAGACTTGTCTATCATATTTGTATTGATAATTCGAATTGTTTTTTTTTGTATTAATACTAGTTTTTTTAATCTATCTTCATAAACATTACCCCATATTTCTATTCCATATGACATATTTGATAAAAATAGTGAATTATATAATATAATTAAATTGTGTATGTTAAGAAATTTTAGCTTCCGAAAAAGATATACAATTTTTGATAATTTATTACATAAATTTATAATATGAAACGAATATGTTAAATTACTATCTAATATAATACCTAAAAACGTATACCTATCTACTATTTCTATGTTCGCATTATTTAAATTTATATTATTTATAATTTTTGTATTAAAATAAGGAAGTATTTTAGTTTTTTCAATATTCAATTTTAATTTATTTATATTAAACCAATGACATAATCTATCTAAATATAATTGCATATTACTACTCAATTCTTCATTTGAATTTGCAAATATAGAGAGTGATGTGTCATCTGCATATATATTTAAATTTATATTATCATCATTATTAAATATATTTGATATGTCATTAATAAATATTATAAAAAATAATGGACCTAATACTGATCCCTGAGGAACACCAAAACGTACATTTCTAACAGATGATACAGTATTATTTATTCGAGTTTTAACTTTTCTATCTAATAAATAATTTTTTAAAAACACATTTACATGACCCCTAAAACCACAGTATTCTAATTTTTTTAATAAAATGTCATGGTCTACAACATCGAACGCTTTTTTAAGGTCTAAAAATAGCGTAGCAATTTTTTTATTTAAACTATGTTTAGTAAATAAAAAATGTTGTAAGTTAAAATGTGAAAGGGTAGTATTGGATTTTTCAATAAATCCATATTGGTTATCATTAATTATTTTATTTTTATATATAAAGTCCATCATTCTATTATACATTATTTTTTCGAAGATTTTACTAATTTGCGGTAGTAATGAAATGGGTCTATAGTTGATTATCTGTTTTTTATCATTTGCTTTAAATACTGGTTTAATGATAGCAATTTTCATATTATCAGGAAATTCAGAATTAGCCAAGCATAAATTACATAAATATTCTAATGGTTTAGCAATAGAATTTATTAAAAGCTTGATTAATTTCATGTCCCAGTTATTTATATCTTTGGATGATTTAGATTTCATATTAAGTGTAATATTAATTATTTCCTTATCATTAATAGGTAAAAAATAAAAACTGTTCTCAATAGAGTTTAAAAAATATCTAAAATCATTATCATTAGTTATATTATCATTAGTCATATTATCACTAGTCATGTTATCACTAATCAAATTATCATTAGTCATATTTTTATTTAAAAAATTTTCATTTATTTTAAAACCCACATTTGAAAAATAATTATTAAAATGTTCACATTGATCTTTTATATTTATAATTTCTTTTCCTTCATATTTAAGTATTTTGGGTAATTCATCAACATTTTGATTAATTATAGTGTTCAAATGTGTCCAATTTTCTTTTTGATTACAATTTGAAAAAATATTTGAGTAATATTTATTTTTTTCATATTTTATATTTTTATTAATTTTATTTTTTAGTTTTTTATATTTAATAAATGTGATAGGGCAGTTTTTAGTTTTATATGTGTTAGATAATTTATTTTTTTTTCTTATTGCATTTTTCAATTTACTTGTAAGCCATGGATTGTTAATACTATTTTTATTTATTTTTTTTCTAGATATGGGACAAAATTTATTAAACATTTCATTTAATTGTATTACTAATTCATCATAACATATAGAAGGATCTGTAATTGTGTAAAAATAGTCCCATTTGTAAATCGATAATGTATTTACTAATGCATTAATATTATGCATATTTCTGATATATACATAGTCACAACTTTTAGTATAGTTATTTTTTATATTCAAAGTAGTAAATATAACAGAATGATCAGATATATCTGTATTAATAACACCATTCAATAAAATTGAATTACTATTTGTTAATATGTTATCTATTAATGAATTCTTATAAGTTGATAATCTAGTTGGTATTTTTATTAAATTATTTAGGCCTAATTGTGAAATGGTATTATTAAAATCAATTGTGAATGGATTAAAAACATCTAAAAAATCAATATTAAAATCACCACAAATAAACATTTCAGAATTAATATATTTTAAAAACAAATTATAAAAGAAATCATTAAAGATAGTTCTATTAATATTTGGTGCTTTATACAACCCTGTGATTATTATAGGTTTATATTTAAATTTTAAATTTAATTGTATACTGAAAAATATTTAGATTACCTATTCCGATATATTCTATAATATATCCAATATATAATATATGTATACAAAGACATTGCAATATTAATAAAAAACTAAATAAGAAACTATTAAAGTATGCCTATATTAGAAGTATCTATCAATTAATATACGCCGTGTATTATTAATGTTCTTATATTTATAAATAATGTTATAAAAAATATGTCTTTATTAAAATATTAATGAAATATTGTTCACTTTTTAAATACAGAAAGTAGATTAACAATCGGCGATAATTCTATCTATTTCAATCCTTTTTACGATCTCTATCCGGATATATTTGAATATTTGGATCTTTACCATATGTAAATAATATAATTGTTTTTAATATATATATATATATATATATATATATATATATATATATATATTTATAAGTATAAATCTAAGTAATAGTATAAGCATAATTATAAAATAAATATACTTTAAAGTTTGGATTTTTCGGTATATATTTTATTCATATATTATTAATATTCACTTTAGTATCAGTATTGATACGTAATTAACGTGTAATCATTGTCAATATATAAACTCCACAACGGTGCCTGGATTAGTAGCTAGATATTCTATTCATGTTAATAATATTAATAATAATATACTACTAATTATGCTACAATATAATAAGGGTAATTACGTCATGATCATCTACCGTTATTAATACGATAGTGGCGTATTTAATAAGTATCGTCCACTAACTTCCGGTATTACGTATCCGCTGTAAACAATGAGGATACTCTAATTAATTTCATTATACACAGATATAATAATATATATGTATATATTAACGATTCTATGTATGCCTAATTATATATATATATATATGTAGATATTTAGACGAATACATTGATACAGTAATTTAGCACTCCGATATATAGATGGATGTATATATATATAGGTATATATGTATATATGTTACTACATGGTTTTACCATCGTATACATAGTCTACATGTAATAAGTATACAAAATCAGGTATTATTAATATGATATATGTTATTTACTACAAAAACACGTGATAATAAACATAATAAACAACAATAATTAGAAAACCAATAAATGAATAATAAGATATAATTACAATAATTGTGTTATGTCATTTGCGTTTGAATAATGAAAGTGTACTTAGTCCTACTTAATGTTAGTGAATCACCCTGCATTGTAACCCTGCATATAGTTGTATAATATAATGAACATAAGTTAAGTATACATTCTATAGAATGTACGAGTGCACGATGTATACGTGTACTTACTTTTCCGTACACATTCTCTACCTATTATCTACAATATTATATACCCCTTATCTATATAATCTATAAATACAAGACATATGTGTCCATTATTGTATGTTGTTCGATGTATGACATTCCTTTAGTACACCTATTCGGTATATCGTTGACATTATACGTACAATATACGTCGTACATTTCAATATTAAATATATGCAAGTCAACGTCATCCATCCGTATATCTATTAATAGATACTTGTATACATATAAATAGATTTATATATTTATAGATATACAATAGTATACTGATTAACGTAAGTATGTCCCCACTGTATTCAATCGATTACATAACATACCGTACGTGAGCCCGAATTAGATAATATTTAAATCGTAGTCGCGTGATGTAATAGCTGACAACCTCGGTCATTACGCAATGTCCCTAGTCACGTGAGAGTAGTATCGTCACTTGATAATACGTATTACGCAATGACTGGAACTATGATGTAATCTCCTGCACGATATATACGCGTAGATATACGTGGTTACAATTTATGAGAATATTAATTTATATATAACAATATAAATATATATAACAATATATATATATATATATATATATATTATAATTAATATATGTATACACAATTTCCGAAGTGTTGCACAAACCGGAAATATTAGTACTAATTGCTTGCCTAACCACCTCTAATTCGATAATTAAATAGCTAAACAATGCCCTAGGCTGTGGTGTTGTAACGGAGACTTTCGTACGCTATAATATAATCATAAACACGGTTAAAAAACATCTATAAACAGGTATATAGGTATATATATATTATAGTTGTATATGAATGAATGAATGAAATCAGTTTATAGATATATATGTATGTATATTTCTCATGTATATATATATATATATATATATATATATATATATATATATATATATAAATATATAGATATATACGTGTGAAATATACATACACATATACAAGTAAAGTTAACGCCTAAGAAAGTAAACGTTTACTAATTAATTAGTATGACGAGCATATGTATGGATGTATAGTGTGCAATGAAGTATGCATTATGAACCCTTCAGTAGTTAATTAATACAGTGTTTATTTATTATGTTTCAGACATGTG
>OZ025240.1:102574479-102579479 GCA_964019155.1 Osedax fenrisi | reverse complement strand
ACTGTGTTCAACATTACACACTCCTAATCAGCGAACACTCAACTCCACTTATCACCACTTAATAATTGATATCGTCGCAATTATGTATAGAGGTATACGCATTCATAATAGTATGACAGTAGCTAATTATGTAATAATATATATATATATATATATTAGTATGCATAGTCGCAGTGTTATCTAAACAATATATTTTGACTACTAATCTATAGATACTATAGTATAGTTACAATTTACATCGCTAATCATTATTGACCTCGTGACTTACTCACGTGACTTGCCAACGTGACGTATTACGTAACACAATCTATAGACCACCGTAATAACCCGTTTCATGGTTAGATTTGGTACACGGTATCGGTCATAAAGTAATATACTATACAGTGTAACGTATATTGTACTGTATACAGTATTCGAATATCTTATAATGTGATACCTTATATTGTAATGTAATATAGTACATCTTACATACGTATATATATATATATATATATATATATATAGTGTATAGTGTACAGTTTAAGTAGTATACACTGCATGTACCCGAAGCGAGGTCACGTGATGCAAGTATCACGAGATGAATGTTACGTAAGTCAGCCAATCGTAGGTCGGCAGCGAATTTATCCCCTATGTGTTAATCATTGTTAATTAGTGCTAATAAGTATTCGATATAATAAAAGTATTGCATATATGCCATATATTAAATAGCATATAAATATACATATATAAATATATGAAAAATTCCACACTTAAACACACACATGTAAACGCGCGCATATACTAGCTTATCAAATAGTTTTCACTTATAACCAAATGTGGCTCAAATGTCCCTTCGAAGCCGCTCTCATGTAAAGTCATCCATGGTTTTAACGAGAGCCGGTGATTTACGTATACACAATTATATAAGATAACTTCTCAATATTATTTTAAGACCAATTTTTATAGCTCGATTGGGCTCGAACCCTCGTCCTACTGCTTGTTTGTCTGACGCCTTAGAAAACTGAGACACACAGGCAGTTAATATATATATATGTATATATATACATATATATATATATATATATATATATATATATATATATGAACATTATATAACAGCGTTATATAAATTATTTCAAAAGTAATAACGTATCAATCATTAATGATATTTATATAAATAGTTGTAACGGGACACATGTTTTAGTTATTAATACATAACTATATATATATATATATATATATATATATATATATATATATATATGTATATGTGTGATTTTTTATTTATATTCAGTACATTAATTCGATGTTATAAATAATTATTTTAAACTACATCGTTTTTTAATAAATATCGTATATATTTCACTTTATTCCAATATCCATACATGTCCATATACGCGGAACACATAAATCATGTATTATGTTACGTATTGATTAAGTGTATATATATATAATGTACTATGATGTAATAGCGAGCATAGTATACTAATTCATTTATAGATGTAATATTATTTTATTTAATATATATATATATATAGCATATATCGTATTGCGTATATACATACTAATAATAATGATAAAGAGATGTAAAATTGTAGTTATATATGTTAAAGTTAAATATTGTTATATAATCTAGTTTATGTTATATATTGATAATACATATACGATTTTAATTTTGAACTTTACACAATGTAATAAATTAGTTTACGCTCATAGTCGCTTACACTGTTAATATATATATATATATATATATATATATATAAGTTATCCGGTGTCTGGTCGATACCGTGTTACATACTAGGGATGTAAATGATGCCGAGCTTTTGATGCCGAGTCGAGACTATTGGTTATTGATACCGAGCCGAGACTCTAGCCAAGCGAGCCCGAGCCGAGCCGAGACTCTAACAAAATGAGCCCGAGCCGAGTTGAGACTTTAGGTAACTGAGACTGAGAATGAATCATGCTTTAGATTTGAGCATCATTTACATCACTAGTACATACTGCAGTACAACTCTACATCATAACAATACGAGTGACTCATACATGTCCCCTATGTATCTGCACTATGTCTTACACTAGATGGTCCTTATGAAGGGTAACTTTACGAAGTATATGATTACCTATACGGCGTATAGTATACAACGCTATATATGTAGGGTAGGGTACCTTAATATACCATCTAGATACCCATTAGGGTGGATACAATATAACGTAGATTCCGTATAGGTGGATGCAGTATATATATATATATATATATATATATACTTATATATAACTATAATGTACAGCTGTATACAGTAGGTTGGAGTGCATTTTGAAATAATTATGGCGGTCTGGTTATGTCTCACGATAGTGATTTAACGTTATATATGGAGTTCATTAATGTAAATAATGTAACCAGACGGCCATAATTATTTCAAAATTCACTTCATCCTACTGTACACTGTACAATATATACCCTATACTTTGGATAGATTATATACCATTATAATACATACATATGTCATATATAGATATATGTCCAGTCGTACATGACATATGTATCTCTATAGTGCATCTATATCTACCTGTATGCCTCATACGAAGCATTGAAAGCATCTACCTATATCATCACTATCCAGTGGTCTATTGCGGTCTAAACCTATATCGCATCGATATCATTACGAGCCGGTCATATCAGTATACTGGTAGGGTTACCTATAGGTATACCTACTGTACGAACCCTATAAGGATATCTCATTATGTTAACATTCCTAACATAATGTTTATATATCAACTAACATGTCTCTCTTATACATATATATATATATATATATATATATATATATATATATATATATACCTACCCCTAGAAGAACTAGTTGCTTCTATAACGCGCATCTCTATTTAAAGTACTTCGTATATATCAGTGGTTCCCAACATTTTTTCACCATGACCCTTTTTTGGTAATTTTTAATTAAAAAAAATATTCCATGACCCAATGATAAATTTTATTTTTTTTGTTTATTAAACTTTAGTGTAAAACGAACAATATAAACTATATGAAATATATATATATATATATATATATATATATATATATATATATATATATATATACAATTTTGGATCATGTGAACAAGCGTCCGTTCGCGTTCCTTCAATTAAATTTTAATTGGTAAGGAACGCGATTTTAGAATCGCGTTCTTTATCGATTTTAAAACATTTATAACTACTCATCGGATAAGTAAATTCTAATGTGAAGTATACTAAGTATACTAATATATTATGTGTGTCTATTCATTTATTTTATTATGCAAACAAGAACATGAATATATCAAAGATATCAATTATCTACATTATATGGAATTTACGAGTTTATCAATAATAAATGTACTTATCCAATAATATACTAAAGATGTTGATACTATAGTAGGAGTTTTGTATTTTTCACAATAGATGATATTTGTGTATGTTTTATGAGATATGTATAAGTAAAACAATTAATTAATTACATATATATATAGTATAAATATTTAAAAGTGTACACAAAAATAATATCGTATACAATATATATATACAAAACTCCTAGTATATATATATACTGTATACTATAGTATCAACATCTTTGGTATATTCTTGGACCAGTACATTTATTATTGATAATCTCGTAAATTCCATACAATGTAGATAATTGATATCATTGATATATTCATGTTCTTGTTCTTTGATTTATTTTATATATAACAAAAATAAATATACAAAATATAACGAAAATACAAAAATAACATTGTTTACATTTATTGCTTATACTTATAAAAAAAATAAATAAAAAGTGGGTAATGAATACACAATTCTGTAGATAATCGATATCTTTGATATATTCATATTCTTGTCTGCATAATAAAATAAATGAATAGACACACATAATACTTCACATTAGAATTTACTTATCCGAGGTGTAGTTATAAATATTTAAAAATCGGTAAGGAAAGCGATTCTAAAATCGTGTTACTTGCTTATATCGGTAAGCAACGTGATTTTATAATCGCTCTCCTTACCTAATATATCAAGGAACGCGATTTTATAATCGCTCTCCTTACCTAATATGTTAAGGAACGTGATTTTATAATCGCTCTTCTTACCTAATATATGAAGGAACGCGATTTTATAATCGCTCTCCTTAACTATTACGTGAAGAAACGCGATTTTTATAATCGCGTTCCTTACCAATTAGGTGAAGGAACGCGAATGGACGCTTGTTCACATGATCCAAAATGTTTTAGAAATCGTCTCATGACCCAACAAAAAATCCCAATGACCCGAATTTGTGACCCATGACCCATATGTTGGGAACCACTGTCTTAATATAACGACCTCTATCTTCAAGGCCGCGACCGACCTTCTCCACAGCCGGGGGCAGCGTGGCTCTTACTTATTTTAATATATTCCTAGCGTACACGACGGCTCTCTCGTGTAGATTACACTAGAGCGGCAATGATGTCACGTGTATATCGGGATGATCACGTGATACCCTAACGTATTACCACGTGACAGTGTAGAACGCCTCTATTGTAATGTACGCACGTGAGTGAGTGTGTGTGTGTACTTATAATGTTCGTAGTCAGTGCGAAGTCAGTGCGAAGTCAGTATATTTAATATACTGAACTATACTGCATGTCTTCGCGATTTAGTGAATAACAGGAATGTATATTCACATCCACAGCCACACATACACACATATATATATATATATATATATATATATATATATATATATATATATATATATATATATATATATATGTATATATATATATATATATGTATATATATATATATGTATATAATCCAATATTAAATTTAAATAACCATATTTAGTATATATATACTTTAGTATATATATATAATGTACATTTATTAGAGTATAATGTTATTAATGTATAAATGTTACTGTACTCATAATTTCATATTCAAATTCATCATTATTAAATAACATATACGAACTTATAGTAATAGTTCAAGTAATTGATAGAAATAAA
>OZ025240.1:102514479-102569479 GCA_964019155.1 Osedax fenrisi | reverse complement strand
AGAATTCATTGAATAGATTTGTGTGTGCGGAGTTTTATACGGAGTAATGTATCTACTAATTCTATACATTGAATGGCTCGATTTTAATGGCGTACTGCGATATCATCTTAAGGGGGTCAGAAACACAAACAATAATATGCGGATTCAAGCCTAGCTCGGACCATTAGAATAGGTATTACAATAATATTTAGAAGTAATCTTATATAATTGTGTATATAAAAATTATCGGATCTCGTTAAAACCACGGATGCCTTAACATGAGAGCGGCTTCGAAGGGATATTAGAGCCATATGGTTATAAGTGAAAACTTCATCTAAGTTCATGGGTGGGATGAAATGACTCCTACAAACTAAAATAACAATAACAACAACAATATATATATATATATATAAAAACACATATATGTATTATATACATGTATATGTTACATATACTTATAGACGTAGCTTCACTCATCAACAGTAATACGCTAACATGCACTAACAATCACGTGATGTAACACGTGTCTGTCTGTCTGTCTGTCTGGATGTCTATGTTTACGTAACGGTGACGTCGATAGTCTATGACGTAACCAAGGAACGTAATATTACATCATAGCTTAGGTTCGCGGACACCCATATATAGACACGCGGATACCCACGGATGCATTGTTTTAGTCTATAGTTATCGTTATACACATCGTCTAAAACGATAGGAGTAGTTATGTAATAATAAGGAAGATCAGCTACGTTGAATATTTTACACTTTAAATTACCGGTTGAATGATGATATCGTATTGCATTCTGGGGGGTATAGTGCGATTACGTTATTATCTATTTGTGTTAGCAATACAATACAGCGGTATTCGGTACTATATACAATATACACTATCGATAGTGTATGTTTCAGTGCACCAATCACAGAATAAACGTATAGAATGTTTTAATTGTAACATATTATGTGTTACATATACACAAACACAACAAGTCAAAAGCGCTACATTGAATATAATTATTAATCCAAAGAAAAAACCATGGATATGTAAACCTTTTTGATATCTATTGATATTCTACAATTAAAGCGTTTAATAAGAAGACACTTATAGATATTTTGGCATCAACATATATGTATATGAGCTTTCACTCGTCTTTTTCTGGCAATACCGGTGATGCGGCTAAAAAGGATTTCATCCATTAGAAGGAATGATGACACTATTATTCGTACTCTTCCCGATAGCATTATTCTAAAATAGTCTAAACCTCGATTATACGATGAATACACGTTCATTGATAAAACCTCCATAAATACATATCATTCAATATATTTAAATAATTCTGTCGATGGCAAGGGTATATAATTAGTCACATGCATAATTACGTTTACGATCTTTTAATCACTCTACTGAATAAGTGAACATTTAAAACTATACCTTGAACCACACATACGAACGCAACTTGGCTTACGAAAACCCGACTTACTAGGATACCGAAATGATATTGTTTATATTATAGATACGCAGATTTCAACCGATACAATATACACTGATACTAATTACCCACACAAAACTGACTAGTATAATAAACCTGAAATACTATCTTACGCTAAACAACTTACTAGAGCAAATAAGGCTAAATTAATTGCATATTGTTGGAACTATCGTGGCATACCCTCCTCCCTAACGTCTCAATAAATATATTCGTTATAAACGAGGAAGCATGATATTACGCTACTCAGTATTCAAGTTATGAGAGGCAGTCTAAATATTTATCGTAAATACTGCTGCAATGTTTTACGTTAATAAATGGTATAATTGGCTCTGGTTATTAACCAACCATTTTTCGAAAAAAAAAATATATATATATAATATGTATTATATTATATTACTTATGCATTATAATTTGATATCCCTATTAAGATTCGTATTATTTCCTATAGGTATTACATAATAATGTCACTATTACGTAATATTGACATAAAGTTATAACACGTATCGTAATAGTGATATTACACTATAATGCATATGTAATATATAGTATATGGTATATAGTATATGCATTATTACCTGTTATAACACTATTGCAAGTTGTCCCCCCCCCCCCCCGATATAGAACATTCGTATGCAACAAGCGATACACACACATACAAACAATAAACATTAACCTTTGACTTATGTGTATTATTGTTATACATATAGCGTACTATATCGTTATACTTACGTTTAAAGCCAAGGACGTGTCCTCGTATGGACATAATCGCTAAGCTTGACCGCTATTGACGAATAATAATCATATGCTTTAGATTAAACATGTTATATATTTGCGAATATTTTATTTTTCGAGCGATTATTTGCAAGTATTCCTAATTTTTTGATTTGCGAGATTATTCGCTTAACAAAATGTATTTGAGAATATACAACATGTTTGATCTATAAAATCCGCTATTATACTATTCAAATATTCTCGCTGAAATATTTGCATGTAGGTCCTCATCTTTAAATTCTGTAGTCAGTATAATATTGTACTTTATTACATCGAAGATTGGTTTTTTTTTTAAATAAACAAAGCGCGTGTATAATATAATATATGTATTATTATTAATTACCTATTATCCGATATAATCAATAATTATTGATGTTCTATAAATATGAAGTAAAATCCATAGGTTTTATGTAAGAATAAAGCGTATTTAGGTACGAAATAAAAATTATTGTACCTGATTCTCTATATAAATTATAAATATTCATGAATAATTTAAGAGTACTCTTTGATACGCATCATTTAATCTAATTTTATTTTACATATAAAACATATATATATATATATATAAAAACGTGACGTAATATCAGGCGATTAATACAACGCGGTCGTTATGGTAACCTAGTAGTACGTCCTCGGATGTCGTATGTCCTTATCTCGACGGCATGCATGCACTATTTACATATACATATACGCACATATTGACATAGGTCGCCGTGATATTAGCGTGCCGGCGCATGCGCCTATAGCGTTGCGGACTCGTTGCCGTGGTAACAGTGTTAATATATATATATATATATATATATATATATATTGCGCATCGCATAAAGAAATCTGATAATATTATTACGTCGACATTGTTTAAGATTAATTTACCACGTGACACGTATACATGATGACTAGGTCTCGTGATACACACACGTGGTTTTCGTCACGTGACTTAGATCTCGTTGAGCAGGCGAGAACTGAACACATCTCATAGTAAGATACTCTTACTACGCACGTATTCACTAATATGATATATTAGATTTGCGGAATGAATACATAATATGAATTTATTTACCGAATATTGAATTGAATTGAATTGAATATTTATTTATACATACAATAACATTAGACGTTATCTATTGTGTAAAAAAATATAAAATAACAAAATAAACACAAAAATATAAATCAGTTGAACATATTGGCTATAATAATCGGAGGGATACCCAGAAGTTATGTTTAGCTTATACTAAGGATACCATTAATATACATGCAATAGTATACTAATAATAATAATATATTATTATTATTATTATGAATAATATAGAGGTTAACATATATATATATATACTCTTCAAATTAACTATCCTATATTTCTGCGTCTATAGTACAAAGATATTCCCTTCCATCTATTAGAAACCATGCATATCATATTCTATCTACCCCTATCTCCGTCCCTCAAAAATGAATACTCAGACACTGAGTTATATTAGTCCAAAACTACGTAATTCACTCCCAACCTATATTATATCCATAAAATCGCTAAAACATTCCTAAAATATATACAACAATTGAACACAGGTGGCAACCTGTAATACTAATATTGTTTGTAATTATTATTTTATTTATTAATATCCGTAAGGTTTATTCTATTTTATTTTATTATTATTAATCGTATTTATTGTTTTACCTACTTTTATTATTTGTATTCTATGTATTCACTTTTGAGAAATCATTTATGATTTATTTAAGTGTTTAAATAAATTTTCAATTCAATTCAATATGCATATATGTTTTGTTATTGTTTTCTTATTTTATTTTGATGGAGTCATTTAATCCCACCCAGGAACTAGGATATAGTTTTCACTTATACCCATATGGCTCTAACTTCACTTCGAAGCGGCTCTCATGTTAAGGCATCCAATATTTTAAAGAGAGCCGATCATTTATTTATACACAATGATATAAGATACTTTCTAAATATTATTTTAAGATCTATTTTAATGGTCTAGAACATGGATTGAAACCGTGTCCTACTGCTTATATGTCTGAAGCATTAGCCAACTGAGCTATATAAGCAGTTATATATATATATATATATATATATATATTTATATATATTATACCCGATCCTTTCCCTATCCCGATCCCGATCCCGATCCTAAGTTTATTACCCTATTCCGATCCCGATCAGGATATTATTTATATATACAATTAATACGATTTTATTTCAGGTATAATAGCCTACCTATATAATATAAATTGTTAATAATTGTAAATAATATTTATTATTAATATATTGTATTATATTTCAATAATAATTCAATTGAATTAAATACATATATGAATGTATATCATATAGACTCTAGGATATAGACTATATGATATAGTGAATTAAATATAATTTATTTATATAAATTCATTGAATTATATCAAAATATCTACTAATTGTATGACGCACAATGCACGTAACGTTTAGTAAAATTCGGTGGTTTATTTATATGATATCAATTGATTAAATTCTATTATGGTAAAGATAATAATTATTATTTATATACTACGTAGGTTTTACCTTGCAATACCTTTGAAAATATTACAAAATAATGATCAATACAATATCATATCAATGTAATAATACAATACTAAAATGTTGTTAATATTCTTATAAATAAAAATAATGATATGATAGTATCGTATATGCAATGATGGGCAACGATCCTTTTTTATGGATCGGGATCTGGAGCGCTTATCACTATCCTTTTCCCGATCCTCCATTCTTTACCCGATTATTTGCCGATCCCGAACCTGATCCTCTCTCGCTGACCCGATCCCGATCCCGATCCCGAATATATGCATACTATGCAGTGATAGGCAGGATCGCCGATCGGATCCCCGATTCGGGATCGGGATCGGGATCGGGTCAGCTAGAGAGGATCAGGTTCGGGATCGGCAAATAATCGGGTAAAGAATGGAGGATCGGGAAAAGGATAGTGATACGCGATCCAGATCCCGATCCATAAAAAAGGATCGTTGCCCATCATTGCATACTAGTTATATATTTTATAAGTGTGAAAAAAATTAAATTTCAATGATTGTTACCGTTAGGTAAATTATTGGCAAAGATTTTGCGAAGCAAAGATATAACACTCCCTATGCATGCAACGTAATTTAGTAATAGCCCCAACAGCTGCTAGCAGTAGTATCGAAATCACTGAAATAGATTTAGGTTCGGCTCTGTTTGCATACAACAATGTTTTCATTGCACTATTAAATTACATGCAATATAAATTAACTTTTACTTACTAAATATATACTTATAGCATTTAAAACATACATATCATATTTGTTTGTTATATATTAGTAATGAACACTTAGTTTTCATCATATAAATATTAATTTAAAGCATATTATTTAACATTTTAATAGTGTATAGTTAAATACGAATTTACATTATAAACAACACATAGTTCCTAAAAGTAACCCGCTATAGGTGGCACCAGGGTATTTTGTATACAAATTCGAATTACACGATTTCGCGTAAGTGTTATATCTTTCCTTCGGAAAATCTTTGGTATTGGTTTTACCGTTTTATAACTTGTTAATGTAACACCGGGCCTCAAAGGGCTCAACAAGGCCCTCAAAGTAATTTATAACATGTACAAGTCTATGAATTCTCGAGGGGTCGCCATATGTATCCGCTATTTGTATACGTGATTCAATAAATAAACATTATAATAATAATGATATTAACAGCTATTAAGAATACAATAACGTAGCGTTATATTGACCCGTATACCTAGATGTATACACCGCCACCTGATGGATGCGAATATGTTAGATTATTGTTAGATGCATCAACGTTTGCTGGTAATAGTGATAGTTTGTCCGACGATACTCGATTACTCGAAGTGTAGTTATGTAATGTAGTTATGATGTAATAATTGTTTACGAAATATATTTCTAACTTAGAAAAATAGTCCGTAAATGTAGATATATTTGAATATATACATACATATATACATATATACCTATGTATACATAATATACTATTTATCATAATATTTGAAAAATAACACTGAAATCAGATACTATTCTATTAGGCATTACGTATATATTATTATTAGGCATATAATTATATATTATTATAAGTTGAGTCGTTAAATAATATTATATTGAATGTTATCTCATATTATATATTTTTAAAACATATAATATATGATATAGGTATATAAAATATGATATATATAAATTCCAGAGATATTAGAAATTCCTGTACGACTATATGCAATTCCTTCTTCCTACTACTCCATACAGATTAGATATCATTAGATAGACCTAGTGGATCCATCAAACGATTCATAAATATTGCTAATTATTGTCTCCCTTCTTCTAATCTATAATCATCGAACTTATTATTTCTATATTCGTTTTTAGCTCGTTTATCAAAGTAATATTATCTAATTTTTATCGGTACATTTTTTCTGTAAATATATTATTAATTTAGTATTATTATTTAGTTTTTCCCCATACAAAAGTAGGCCCTACTTTTAATTGTATAACATTGTTTATTATTTAAAGTTAGCATTTATCATATTATTATTTTAAGTATTATTATTATCAGATAGAGGTTTTTACAACAGAGTAATTTTTGAAGCAGATCTTATCGAGATAATTACCATTTATAATAAATAGATACATTTACTGCCATTAAACTTTCGACATTATATTAAAATACTCGATTTGTATATATGTATAATTTATATCTTAGAATAAATAATACTATCTGTGTTACTTATTTTTCTAACAGAAATATGTTATTTATTGTTTAATTCTGAATATATTGTTAATACCAGCAGCTCACAACTGTTATCTGTTAACTTAGTATTATGTGAAGCTATGTGATAACTATTCATGAATATAATTACAATACTATCCTTTTAAATACAATAAATAAATTACATTTTATTAATATATTGATTGCATGTGTAGATATTATAATAGATCAATGTTCACCATGTATACTTTTTATTTTATATATATATATATACAGTCAAAGCTCGATAACTCGACATTGACGGGACGGAGTTTTCATGTTGATTTAACGAGTATGTTGAGTTATCGGATGTATACATTAATGACTTAATTAATGGTTTTTTCACATAAATGCATTCAAAATAGTACTCATATGATAATATAATAATTGTAATTGTATTTTTACGTTTATATATTTATATCCATATATTATTAAATAAAACCATGTTGAATAATGTATGTTGAATTATATTTGTTGAGTAATGTAGAAGATACGAATCCAATAACATATGTTTGTGATATTTTGATTTTTCATAAATGTTGAGTTATCGGATGTATATTTACATGTAATGTATAGGCTAGGACTATAAAACGATGTTGAGTTATATGTATGTTGAGTTATATGTGTTGAGTAATAGGGTTTTTGTTAACATGTAAAATATACGAATCCAACCAAATATTTTGTGGATGTTGAGTTATCGGCAATGTTGAGTTACCGAGCTTCTACTGTATATGTATATACATTTATATACATTTATACATTTAATGTTTATTAATGTTTACATAAATATTCTATTTATAACTTATTATCAAATATTTTGCGAAGTCCTTAAACAAATATTTATTATTATCATATTTTACAATTTATAGAAAATTATAGAATTCAATAAAAGTAAATATTAATTTTAAATTATTCACATTGATTTACATCGGTGTATTTAATTCGATAATATATATATATATATATATATATATATATATATATATATATAATTTATAAATAACTACATTCACGAGATTACATAATTATTAATTAACCGAATTAACGTATTCCAAATAAATAAATAAATAATTAGATTATAAGACAAGTACATATATTGAAATTATATTTAAGCACACTAGGTGATGTCAGGCATGATGCAATCGCAGTATTAATAGAGCCCTTTGTTGCGTAATAGCTGATGAAGGTAATTAGTTTAGATTCAGGAAATATCTATTCATATGTATAAGCCGATTTCGAAATGTTTCGCTAATGATTGACGTAAGGGGGTGTGGTTTCCAGAACATCATCAATAATCGCATTCGAATCACTGCTATGATTATTAGTGCTATCGAGACGTATTCGGTTAATTATTCGCACCGACCTAATACCGACGTAATAATAATGCACCCAGTTCTATAAATAACCTAATATTTTATTATTATAGCAATTATGCGTAGGTACCTATATATATATATAACTGCTTGTGTGGCTCAGTTGGCTAAGGCGTCAGACACACAACCAGTAGGACGCGGGTTCGAGCCCCGTCCGACGGATACTAGCTATACATAACAACTATGTATCACCAAGTCTATCGAATCGGTCGCCAGGTAAATTAGGTTATGCTAGATGGCTCACTACAGCAAACCGTATTCTCCGTCATTATGTTGCAACCTCGGATCCATCAGTTGATTTAGTTAAAATCGTAACCTTTGTAATAAATGTATATGCAAGAAGTTGGTTTTCGATAAAGTCAAGCCCACTATTTACTGACGCTCCTAAACATATATTTAATATGATACTCTATATAAATGAATTAGATGATGAAATTATAACTACAGCATCCCATACAATTATTCAAAGAAATGCCTTTTGTTTACACAGTGAAAATTTATTATGTTCAATGCTAACTGATCCGAGGCCAAACATACGAATAATGGCCGTAAATCGCATTCTCGAAGTGCGTAGTGTTACCTCTGGCGATAACCGAAAATTTATTGTCCCAAAGGTCAATTTTAAAGCTGATGATTACTATCAACTTATTGACAATAAATATTGGCTGGAATCAATATTGACTATTGATTACCAGTCAAACTATCTATCTACACTGACAATTGAAAATGTACCTATATTTAAATTTGATGCATATCCATGCCATACGCAGGCGGTTGAACGCCATATTCGTCTAGTATCACAAACAGCATTATCGATTTCCAACCCAGAAGAACGTGATAGTAGGATCAACATAACTTTGCTCGAACGAAAATTGATGCCTTCATTCAGATCTAAACAGGATTTTATACGGAAATAGAATCCTAATGAAATTATATTTATATTCTATATATGTTACTATATAATAAATTATCTAATAAAATATGATAAAAATAATTAACTTCTTTATTATATATCATATATTATATAAATGTAGATAATTAAAAAAAAATTATTTGATATTTTCTCCAATTTGTAACAGTAATAAAATTTTAAATATATTATGGATTTAAAAAAATTTTTAGATATAGGTCCATATACTATTGCTTATTTATAAAATATTGAGAAAAAGGAAAAAAAATTAAATTTTTTTGAAATATTTGCATTTTACAAAAAATATGCTTTTTTTTAAAATTTTAACAAACTTACTAAATAAATACATGCAATATATTTTTTCCATTAAATATGTATGCTAATTTATCGAAAATATATATATATGTATATATATTATAGTTTAACCAACAAATTATTTTCGAGTAGAACAAAAAATATGTTTAAAAAAAAAAAAAAAATTAAATGAAAAAAAAAAAAATGCCGGAAATACCTAGAACAAAAATTTTTTAAAATATTTCAATAATATTTTTATATTATAAATACGATTTCATCAATATATGCATAACTCATTTTTTTGTTAATGTTAATAGATATTTATCAAACTTCATGTTTACTATTTTTATTATTTTACATGTTAATTTTCCTATCTACCCATGTTAAACTTCTAGGATCTGGCGCTTCCAAGATAATTGACCCTGAGGGCCCAAATTTTTTTTATGCTTTCTTCATATTAAAATTAATTTATATTCAATGATAGAGATAAATCGAGGGTAAAAAATAGTAAAATGATAGCTCTTACCGTCCGTACCATTAAAATATGTATTAACATAATATTTAAAAGTTATCTTATATAATTGTGTATACATTCATTACCGCCTCTCTTTATATATATATATATATATATATATATATATACATACAAATATGGATATACGACTGTTGGTTACAACTCGGCCGAACTACTTTGCACGTAAACGCGTCGTAAACACAACTCCAAGTTGCTGTCACAGTGACGGCGTCATTAATTATTAGTAGGTAATGCAATAGACACACGAAGGAGGAGGAGTCTCGCTAGCGCTGGTCACGCCTACCGGACACGCCCACCGCACCCACTGTGACAGGCGGCGGCGGTGACGAGGACATCGATCATACGTCCTTCGTTATGAAATATACTCGCGCGCGCTATTCGCGATTCTTTAGGTTACGTCATAGGTGGTCACGTGACAAGAATACAGTGTGTTACGTGCTGCCGTGTGTGTGTATTTGTAATAGAGGTACGCGTATGTTTGGATCAACGATATAAAGAAAGCTTTCTTTATATCGATGGTTTGGAGAAGTGTGGTGCGCGATTGTGTATATATATAGATTTTATATTGTATTTTGAAATAGATTATATATTATCCCAGTATATAACATTTAACAAACATGTGCCTTGGATAAGGAGATGCCAATGATGAGAAATATGATATTGATAGTGATAATGATCATGATATTGATAGTGATAGTGATAATGATAGTGATAGTGATAGTGATAGTGATAGTGATAGTGATAGTGATAGTGATAGTTTTAGTGATAATGTCTTAAATTCTATTCCTTTCATATCTAATATGATAGGAATAGTTATTTACATGAACATATATACGGATATATTTTACTGCAGATATACATTATTGCAATTTATTTCTATTTATATAATATATATTATTGTTAACAAAATAATATATATATATATAATCAAATTAATGACAACATAGGTATACTATTAGTTGTATTACAATTACTATTATTTATAAATCTGCTATATGTTATATTTATATAGTTATAATGTGTTAAATATTAATTTCTTATGTCATCAATTTTAAAGTTCTACATGTTAAATGTAGGTCATAGGAATGTAGGTTGATCCGAAATTCTAAAATAACGTCCTAAAATCGCTCATAATTCGTATACATTAATGTACAATTATTGTCAATCTACGGAGAATTGTATTCACTCTTCGTCGGATTACGTCACAATTACGGTAACACGTAACAGTCACGATGACCTTCGGTGACCTTACCACGTGATTGTGTGCGTGTATACGTGCGACGCAATTTTAAATGGCGGTATTATAATTTGTGTAAATACAAATAATTATTAAAACATCAATAGCGTCTTCAATATAACTTATAAAATTAAAACTGAAACTTAAGTATTATTCTTATATTAATATATACTTTAAGATTTCAGATTTTTAATTTGTATTCATTACCAGCGCTCACCCTTAACGTACGTGTAAGGCCAGTGCTCGATAGGTGCATAATACGGTAAGACCTATGCTACAGGGCGACCAGAATTACTGAACTGATTACAGTCGATATATCACGTATCAGCGTGTCGTCATCACCTGTACATAGATAGTAGGTATTACGTAATATGTGATGCGTCATCATAGCATATACGTGGTACGTTACGTAAGTATCACGTTACTAGATGTAGCACGCGTTTCAATATTCACAGGGGATCCAATTCAGTGGAAATATTTCGTTAAGGGTGTAGATACATCAATAGAAAGAAAGAATTCGATTATTCGTTTACCCATACAAACATATACATATATATATATATATATAGAAATATATATATACACCGTTGAACTTTGATTGTTATCATTTAGTTAATACGTAATTAATTAATCGTAATCAAAGATAACAGTAATCGAATTAGGTGCAAATAAAAATAACTACGAATACGTATTAATATATAATGGAATTATTCGTGTGTAATTTTTACATTTTTTCTTAAATTATTAATATTATTTATTTGATATATATTTACATATACAGTCAACTCTCGGTAAGTCGAACTACGGATAATTCGGACTTCTCGATAAGTCGGACACATTTAGTTGGTTTGGTTGGATTTGTATCTAGTTCCATGTTAAATTAATCGGATAAGTCGGATAAGTTGGATTGGATAAGTCGGACTTTTCTATAAGTCGGACACATATTATAGTCATTTTTATGATTTTTATACTGGATAAGTCAGACTTTTTATAAATTGTCAGAAATGTTTACTTTAAATAATGAATATTATAATTTTAGTAGGTAATATTATTGAATACAACATTTTATGTTGTATTCAATATAGTATTCAATGTTGATTGTTGCATAATTCCATATTTCGATAACCATTTAACTCGCGCTGCGCATTTCATGTCTTATTTGCATGCTATTCTTAATCTCGGATAAGTCGGACATCTCGCTAAGTCGGAAACTTTTCCCGGTCCCTTGCGAGTCCGACTTATCGGGAGTTGACTGTATATATATATATATATATATATATATATATATATATATATATATTTATGTAAACATACATATTATATTATCACACTATAAACCCAAGATAATACGTTCAAACATATATGTATTTCAATGGAAACTTGAAGATATTCTTAACGTTTGCTACGTACAACAACTCCTATCCCATACAGTGGAAATAATGTAGTGTTAGGGTGCGTGTGTTGTGTAATATACCACGGTACCACAGTACCACCTGTATGCTTATACATATACACTCAAGTGCGACTATGGTTCTAACTTTTCGTCGTCCCATTTCACAGTACCACAGTCACACAATTCCATAGTCCCACGTGAGTTTAACTGTAAAAGCATACAGGTGGGAATGTGATATTGTAGTACGTTACGAAAAACGCTTTCTAACTTGGTACTGTGGTACGTTACAAAAAACGCACCTTTAAATACTACTGCTGGCATTACCTCATCAATAGTGGCGACTAGTAGTACTACTATAGTAGATTATGTACTGTTATAATAGTAAGTATACTGTTATAGTAGTATATATTACTATATATAGTGCATATAAATACATATATACCCAGGCTACCAAATTTATTTGAAATAACTAGGTACAGGTTATATTTCCATGGTTAGAATAGATGGTTGTTTTGTGAACATTACTGCTGTTATTACTGCTGCATAAACACTCCTTCATACCTAGTTATTTACCGGTTGCAAGGTTATCTTTACTACTTTAATTATTTGTTTTAAATAGGTGAATAGTTGGGTGTTTAAATAGGTAAATAACTAGGTACATGTTTTATTTACTCGGTTATTTTATGTAAATGACTCCTGCATAAACACTCCTTCATACCTAGTTATTTACCGGTTGCAAGGTTATCTTTACTACTTTAATTATTTGTTTTAAATAGGTGAATAGTTGGGTGTTTAAATAGGTAAATAACTAGGTACATGTTTTATTTACTCGGTTATTTTATGTAAATGACTCCTGCATAAACACTCCTTCATACCTAGTTATTTACCGGTTGCAAGGTTATCTTTACTACTTTAATTATTTGTTTTAAATAGGTGAATAGTTGGGTGTTTAAATAGGTAAATAACTAGGTACATGTTTTATTTACTCGGTTATTTTATGTAAATGACTCCTGCATAAACACTCCTTCAATACCTAGTTATTAACTAGGTACCAGGTTATATTTACTGCTGTTATTTATCTTGGTACTAGGTTATACTTACTGCAGTTATTTAACTTGCTACTAGGTTATATTTAATTCTATGTTAGCTAGATGAATAGATACATATAAAAAAACACTGAAGCTCAAATTATTAATCATTTTTATTTATAAATAGATTTAAACGTCACATCAGTCCTCCAAATCTGTCTTTTCAGATACCTATGGAAAAAAATAATTAATAAATATCGAAGTGAATGTGTATTATACAATAACTAAAAATGAAACTGTCTATATTAACATCATCAAGTTTCTTTTTCCTTTATTGCCCCTTTGTTGCATTTCCTTTAGCACCTCTCCTAATCTAGGACTTTACAGGCCTCCGAAATGTTCTTTGCATAAAGCTGATGGAAATATAATAATAATTAATAAATATTTAAGTTTTATTTATACATTATTTAAAAAATAAAATGTCTATATTAGTAATAAATATATAAATATTGTGTAGGGATAGGTCAGGATGGTATTTGTGAATGATGTCTTTTTTAATTTTTGGAAGTTTATTTCATGTTTTAATATTGCTTTATAGATTGTGAGAATATATTTGAATTGATATTCAACCCATTACAAATACTAGTTTTGAATACATTTTTTGAATATGAAAATGTATACATTATAATATAATGTAATAAGCATTATAATATTCATATAAATATAAGAAAATGTGTCTTATATATGAAAATATAAAAATAGATCAATATATACTATATGAAATTGTATATGAACAAATTATATATATATATATGCATTACTATGAGGAACCAAACAAATATGTTTATAAAATATACATACAAACATTATGCATTATATATGATCACTATCAAATATTTATTATAATTATATAAATAGAATTTTTAATCAAATTGAAATTTTAAATTTATATAACAATAGAATATATATTTTCATATTTTAATTTAGAACTCATAAATAATATAAAAATATATAAATATATACTATTAATATGTAATACTAATATGAAATTGTATATGAATAAATGTTGATCTTATATACAATCAGTATATATGATCACTATATATTATTAAATACACCAAATAATATATAAAGTATATAGTATAATATCAAATATAAATGATAATCAAATATTTATTATAATTAAATAAAAATGTTTTACATCAATTAAAATTTGTAAATTTATATAACAATAGAATATATATGTTCATATATTAATTTAGAACTCATAAATAATATAAAAATAAATCAATATATGAATATATGAAATTGTATATGAACAAATGTTATATATATGCATTATATATATTCACTATATATTATTAAATATAACAAATAATATATATAAAGTATATAGTATAATATCAAATATTTATTATAATTATATAAATTGAATTTTAAATTTATATAACAATAGAATATATATTTTCATATTTTAATTAAGAACTTATTAATAATATAAAATTGTATAAATACATACTATATGAAATTGTATATGAAAAATGTTGATATTACATATAATCAGTATATATGATCACTATATATTATTAAATACCACAAATAATATATATAAAGTATATAGCTGTAATAGATATATAGTATAGGTATATAGGTATATAGTATAATATCAAATATAATTTATAATCAAATATTTATTAGAATTATATAAATTGAATTTTTAAATCAATTGAAATTTGTAAATTTATATAACAATAGAATATATATTTTCATATGTTAATTTAGAACTCATAAATAATATAAAAATAGATCAATATATACTATAAGAAATTGTATATGAACAAATGTTATATATATATGCATTATTAGAGAAACCAGAAAATATGTTTATAAAATATACATACATTAAACATTATGCATTATATATGATCACTATAAGTTATACAAAAATATTTATTATAAATAAATAAATTGAATTTTTAATAAAATTTAAATTTATATAATTTGTAAATTTACTTTACAATAGAATATAATATATTTCATATTTTAATTTACAACTCATAAACAATATAAAAATAGATCAAATCATACTATATATATATATATAGAAATATAATTGATAATATATATATATATATATATATATATATATTTATAATATATATGCATTATTAAGAGTAACCAGAATATAGGTTTATAAAATATACGTTTATTAAACATTATTCATATTTAATATTATAAAATATAATAAATATAAATTATAATATCCAATATTTATAAACAAATATTTATTATAAATATATAAATTGAAATTTGTATAATTTGTAATTTATATAATAATAGAATATAATCTCATTTTAATACAATATATTTCATATTTTAATTTAAAACTCATAATATACAAATAGATCAATATGAAATATATTATATGAAATTATATATGAACAAATGTTGATATTATATATATTATATATAATCAGTATATATATGCATTATTATAAGGAACCATCAAATTGGTTTATAAAATATACATTTATTAAACATTATTCATTATACTATCTATATATTTATATATAGGATAAGGTATTAAAATAATAAATAAATAAATATATAAAGTAACTCTATCTTGTATAAGAATAAATTTGTTTTAATCAATGGGTCTACAATATATAGCTATTTAATATTGTGACTTTAGTAATGCCAATGTATTTTTTAAAAATAGAAAATGAAATAATTGTAATATATATGTATCCATATGAATAACTATATTTAATACATATCTAATTACAATTAATTTCTTTGACTACAAAGTATGTTCACATGGGAACAACCTTTTTTATAAAATATAATACTAATCAGTGATTAGTAATCACTGTGATATATATATATATATATATCAGTGATTATATATATTGCCTAAATCTGATAATAATATATTATATTGAATATTATGAATATTATATCAACTATTATTGACTAATAGTGTTTATTGTGAATTCATGTTTTATATAAATAGGTCATTTCCAATCATATTAATAATTATATTTGTAATATTAATTTATATAGATATAAATTATATAGAAACTCAACATTTATGCATATTCCTCCTCTGATTGCTGTGTGTTCTCTAGCTCCAGTAAATAACCAGTTGATGGAACTGCAACGGAGACACTAGATATAATAGCATCCTCTGTATTGTTCTTTACCTTGTTCTGAAAATATATTGAATACAAATTAAATTATATATATATATATATATATATATATATATATAATTAAACAGTATATATATTAAACAGTTCCTCCAACACATTATTTTTATCTGTAGAATTATTTAATTTTATATAATTGTTGTAACTAGTTATAGGAAAAAATGTATATAGTATATTAAAATTTATATTATTCATTAATAATATCAATTTATTTATGTATGCCAAATAAAAGTTATATATATATATATATATATGTGCAGTAAACTTGATAACAGTGGGTATCACCAGTATCGGTTATAACTGAAATATTATGATTTGAATACAATAATATTAACTATATTAAAAACAAATAACTTATGGATAATAATATGGATAGTTTAATATTCCAACATACAAAAAACTGTAAAATTACTATTTGAAAACAAACATACTACTAGTTATTCACTACTATTCAAAGGAATCTATTATTTAATATATATATATATATATATATATATATATATATATATATATCAATACATTTATAATTAATGTTTTTACTATGTAAAGTAATATCGAAATACTATAACTATGATTGAAATATAGTATTTTAATTCTAAATAATTATTGAAAAGTATAATATTTGAACAACTCTGGTATTTTTTATTTTTGGTTTAAACTTAGATAACTCAAAAACACAACCTGACCAACCCTGCTAATAACTGATTTGATAAATGTATACATTAATATATAATATTATCAAAAATGATAAAAACAAATTTACTTTTCATCATATATTTACTAACAAATGAATTATTGATACAGTTCTGTGTTGTGAATGCCTTGCTCCATCATAAACTGATTCTATGGGTAGACCATTAAACACTTTATTACGATTACCTGAAAATATATGTTATTTTACATTAGAATCAGAATTATAGCGGCACTTATTTAAAAATAGTTTCGTGTGAGGTGTCCCAATAGCGAAATATAGTTACAGTTTTAAATAGATGGCATAAGTTCATATACATGTTATATAATAATAATATCAGAATTTAGGCATGACAATGTTAAACGAAGAAGCGAGATACTTATATCTAGTCGTTTACCCATTTCACTTTCCTAAAGAATATTTATGAGGAGAAAAGTATAGTAAAAGTAAAATTAAAATAAATATAATAAAATTTTAAGATTTAAAGTTAGTAAAATTATATACAAAATAACAAAATTATCAATACACATTTAATTATTTAGTTTTCTATTAGAATAATACATTTATAAAAAATCAGAGATATTAAATTTATATCAAGAATAGCCAACAATAATTGAAAATAATGAGGATAGATGGTGTATCAACTTCAGGGATATGGGTGCGTCAGGTCCAATGATGTAGGGATCATATTTGTTCCAATAATAAGAACACTGACAATACTTTCCTCTCAATACAAGTATATCCATTTCTTCGATACGTACCATACCCACATTAACACAAAAATATCAGCCATTCCGTCATAAAAAAAAACACTATAAAATAGATTTAACGTACATAATACGTTAATATGTCCATAATTATATATTATCTTCTAATCACATATTTACTAACAAATGAATTATTTCAGTTCTGTGTTGTAGATACTCCATAAACTGATCCTATCGGTAGACCAATAAGTACTTTATTACGATCACCTGAAAATATATCTTATTTTACTTTGGAATCACAGTTTTAGTCGCTTTATTTAAAATATAATTGTTTGGCATCTAAATAATTAAATATACGATACTAAATAGATAGAAAAAGTGTGCATACATTTTATATGTACCTGATAATATACTTTTAAAGTGTAAATATATATAGAATCGGTCTCATATTTATTTATGGTACATAATACGCACATGAAAATCCGCATAAGATATATTTTATAAATTAAATGTCACTAGTGCAACAGCTTAGTAGTATATATTGGGAATAATATTATATATATATTATCAAGATAATCTCGTACGGTTACCAGTAAACGATATTATCTCGTACGACTTGAGTCCAATTATTAAATTTAATTTAATTCATAATTATACAGTTCTTATACGAATATATATAATACAATATATTATATCAATATTAATAAGTTATTATATATAATCATATAAGAACTATATAATTATGAAATAAATTAAATATAGTATGTTGTTCGAAAATACCTCTTACGAGATTACTGGCTACCTCTCGTACGTTGATAATCAGATATTATATATGAGATATATGATATAAAATAGTTAATAAATATTTATTCGTAGCATAAATTATGCACTAGGCACAATGTGAGGTATTTTATTAATACGGTAATATAATTATTATTATTAAATATATATTGAATAATTAATATTAGTTGTATTGTAATGATAATAATTAGTTATAATGTATAACTATGTGGAGTAATAAAATAGTCAATTATATTATATAATTATAATATATGTCACAAATTATGTGCAGATAATACTTAATATATCACGATTTTTGTGCGGATTACGTCCAGATATCACATAGTTTAACTAAGATAACTATGATGGTTATAATCCAGGGTTATCATAGTTAATGCTTTATAAATATTATTGAATTAAGTATAATGAATAAAATATAATTATTATAATAATACACACATTTCTAGAATATATTTCTAATATTATTATAATATTATAATAATTATATATATTTAATATAATATTATATAATTATTATAATAATATAAGAAATAATAATTATGGATATATAAATTATATAATATAATGTATAGTATATATTGTATACGGAATTTCTGGATCTATTTCGCCATTTTCGTTATTTAGAGCGCTTACGTAGTTCTATATCTAAATAATATTTAGAAAATACCCGAAGCTAGTCTTATAACTATGATAACATATTTTACTATAACTATTGAAACAATGTATATATATAATTATTATATATATACATTGTTTCAATAGTTATAGTAAAATATGTTATCATAGTTATAAGACTAGCTTCTATAACATATAAATACTTCAAGCAAAATATCTAAACACATGAAGAATAATGACAAAAAGAAAAAGGTTTTATTTAGATATTTAAAAGATAAAATAAATTTAATAATTCATATATTATAATAATATATGAATTATTAAATTTATATAATAATTATAATAATATATGAATTATTAAATTTATTTTATCTTTTAAATATCTAAATAAAACCTTTTTCTTTTTGTCATTATTCTTCATGTGTTTAGATATTTTGCTTGAAGTATTTATATGTTATAATACAGAATCTCATGTTATACTATTATCAATATAAACATGATAATATGATACAAATATTATTTTAGAGTTAAAGTAAATTCTAGAAGGATGCGAGCAGCATGTTTTCACACGTGATATGTTATGGGCGGGGCTTGTGAGCGTGAACTTCGAGGACATGCATATTATATACAAGGACTTGAACTATTCTCAGAATAGTTCTTAATAATTCTTGTGATAATAATTGAGTGATTAGCCGGTTGATTAGTTATTACTTTAACTTTACATGAATTATTGACTTTGCAGTGATATATAATGTATATGCATACACGATTATTCAGATCTAAATATAACTTATACGCGTGCAATGCACGCCGTGCATATACATTATATTATAATATATATTAATACATTTGATTTTTTATTAAATTTAAATTATTACTATTAGAAATTATTCGATTATAATTCTAATATGTTACGTACATATGATATAGATATAGTTTTAGAATGCCCGTTTAATTTCAAGTAGAAACAATATATTAAATATGTATAATAATATAATCCATCGCTAAGTTATCCGTAATAGTAACTGTACAATTATGTATTTGTTAATAAATTGTTGTTGTTATTAAATTCAATTATTACTATTATAAATTATAAGTTAACTTATAGTAATTACTATAACATTTACTATAACGGATAACATATTGATGGATTATATTATTATTATAATAATTATACATATATAATATATTTGTTCTACTTTAAATACAGCATAATAGCATAATCATTATGATAATGTAAACATGTAATTACATGTTAAACATGATGTTTACATGTTTAGAACTCATGAGTTCTATATAGTATCTATAATAGTTTCATTCCAAATTCCACTTAATTTCTAGAAGAAGTAATATATAATATTGTTTAAATATATATAGGTATATCTAGAGTAACAGTAATTACTGTTACTGTTTTACTGGTTAACTATTTCTATATATAATTTCTGAAAGTCCAATTAATTGTAAATAGAAGCAATATATTATACATATACTATATGTTTAATACTACTATTATATATATACGTATCGTTCTGTTATATTATTATATTATTATTATATTACCTATATGATATAGGTAATATAATAATAATATAATAATATAACAGAACGATACGTATATATATATTAGTAGGTCCTAAGTCACTTATTAAAGTCAATTACCTAATTATCTTACGTAAGCCTTGCTGTAAGGCCCTTACAGTGTAAGGGCAGGTATATTTTGTAATTATTTGTGACATCTTTTGTTCTACAATTACTTAATTACTTTCGAACAAATATATACAAATATCTACACATTATTATTAAGTTAAACAGTAATTTTATAATAAAGTAATACCATAATAGGTCAACTGTTATATTATGAATTATATTATAATTCAAAAATGAATAGTATTAGGTTATATTATATATTTACCTATATTATTATTTACTAATTTATCTATATCCACTTATCTCTATAATTAAATCCCACCTATTTAAATTATACGTAAAATAGTGATTTAGCCAGGATGTCTAGCGTGATGTATTAGAATAAATTTTGTTTAAAAGTCTAGGTTCGAATCCCCGCCGTTGCATAATTTTTTTTATTAATATTTATATATATATATACCGAAAAATTTGTATATTAATATATATTTATTAATTTATAAATTATATAATTAATTGATTATATAATTTATATCTAAATATTATTCAAATAATATTAATATTAATAATTCATATATTATATATATATATATATATATATATATATATATATTATTTAATATATTTAAATAATTTATTCTTCTAAATAAATTAATAATATTAATATTAATTTGTAATGCTATTATGCTGATATTATGTTGTTATTATTATAATTGCAACATAATAGCAGCATGATATACATTTAATAGCAAAATAATAGTAGCATAATAGAATTACAAATTAATAACAGCATAATAGATTTTTAATGGCAACATAATACAGCATAATAGCATAATGTAAACATTTGAGGCTATTATTTATGCTATTATGCTTCTATTATTAGGATATTACTATTAGCAGGGTTTAGTAATGTAAATAAATAGATACCAAATGATATATAACCTATAGTTATGAAAATAACATGCTACCTAATGATATATAACCTATAGTTATGAAAATAACATGCTACCTAATGATATATAACCTATAGTTATGAAAATAACATGCTACCTAATGATATATAACCTATAGTTATGAAAATAACATGCTACCTAATGATATATAACCTATAGTTATGAAAATAACATGCTACCTAATGATATATAACCTAGAGTTATGAAAATAACATGCTACCAATTGATATATAACCTAGATTTATGAAAATAACATGCTACCTAATGATATATAACCTATAGTTATGAAAATAACATGCTACCTAATGATATATAACCTATAGTTATGAAAATAACATGCTACCAATTGATATATAACCTATAGTTATGAAAATAACATGCTACCTAATGATATATAACCTAGAGTTATGAAAATAACATGCTACCTAATGATATATAACCTATAGTTATGAAAATAACATGCTACCAATAGATATATAACCAAGAGTTATGAAAATACCCGGGTACCTAATGATATATAACCTAAAGTTATTTTTACTACTAATTTTATACCAATTTATTGATGATTTGGTAGCCTGGGTATATATATATATATATATATGTATATATATATATATATATATATGTACTTATATACACTATATATGTATTACTATATACTACCATAGTATACATCATACATTGTCGTCATTCGTAAATATAGCCACATTCTCCCGTGCATATCAGTCGTAATCAGTCAACCGTGACATACAATTACCTAATAATATTATTAGCGTACGTCGCCTTGTCTTAATTATCTTGTGTTTTCGATTGGTTGATGCACGAGTTGCGTTACTATAAATAGGGCATTACGCGATACGAGCGCGTATTCAAAAGCACCACTAGCTAAGTTGTTCGAGCCGCAGCGATAATAATTATTATTGTCGTTAGGTGTCATGCCACGCATGCGATTATTCGCAATATCGCCTTTATGTTTGGTCTATAAAAATAACGATTATTATTCGATAAGATTCGCAAGGAAGTTCGGTCACCTCACCTCTACATGAAATAGACACCGTACACTACACACCATACACTGTACGACGTACAGCTCTACACTTCAGTATAACATGTTCATTCGTTACGTCAGCTCTCGTGTAGTAGGGGGAAGTAACTGAAATCGGAAAGTGCCCGAATACGGACACTCTCGGTATCTCAGAAACCATAAATCATACACAAAAATTTGTAATGAATAAAATATTCATAATCATATAAATAGTCACAAAAATATTTTTTATTTTTTATTTATTCAAAATATTGCTGATATATCTAATAAACTGATTTTTTTATTACGTTTTTAAATTTATGACAAAATAATTTCAACTTAAAACCTTCTCAAGAATATATAAATGTATCGATATAATATATAACACTATATTATTAAAAAATAAAGCATTCTAAAAATTATATATATAATTTCTATATTTGTTATCCAATATTCATTAAGTTATAAGCATATATCTAGAGGTCATATAAGTTCATAATACGGACACTCTAGATGTCTTAATACGGACACCCTATAACCAATCAGCGCGCAGCGTATACACTATTTCATAAAAATCGCGTACGTTATAATAGTAATACCACCAATAAAGCTAAATCTACAATGTTTATTATTTAGATACTTAAATTATATTATTAATTAAAAAAATAATAAAAATAAATAAATTATTGATTAATTAAATTATAATAAATTATTCATAAAATTAATTGTAAATAATGTAATTGTAATTTATCTGATTGATTCAATAATACTATATAGTTTACCTAGTAGTATATAGGGTGACAGTATTATAACACAGGGTGTCCGTATTCGGTACCCATGTCCGAATACGGACACCCCCATTATATATGGAATTAACAGATTAAATAAAATTTTAAAATCACAATAATATCTATAATCATATAATATTAATATATTGTAATTTTTGAATACAAATAATGAGTCATACAATGTTAAGACAATTTATTGTTAAAGTGTCCGTATTAGGTTAATTTCCCTATATTTCATGTACGTATATGTATATGCATGTACTATATATGGGTCATATCTAATCAAGCTTTTATTTTATGTTTTCCTGAGTATTTACACTATCTGATTATAATATATATATATATATATATATATATATATATTGTTATTGTTATTTTCATTTGGTGGAGTCATTTCATCCCATGCAGGAACTTAGATAAAGTTTTCACTTATAACCATATATGGCTCTAATGTCCCTTCGAAGCCGTTATCATGTTAATGCATCCTTATCGTAACGTGATTTAATCATTTTGTTTACATTATTATATAAGATCACTTCTATATATTATTTAAAAATGTATGTTATTAGTCCGGCAGTGCATTACACCCGTACTAAACCATGTGGTGGTCAACTGACCTAGCCACAGGTATGAATTAGTGCTGTACATCAACTCCCTTTTTGAAGTATCGTACTTGTTCGAATCAAATTGTTGAAGTATCGAAATTGTTCGAACAACAATGTTGAAGTATCGATACTTTTAAAGTAATTTTTAATAAAGTACAATTTTAATGTATCGATACTTATATATAAATTACGTAAATTACATTACCTTTGGGTAAATAATTCCTACCCGATACTTTTACTCTACAAGCCAATAAATGAACCAAGACTATTACGTAATTGGCTCAAACCAAATTGAGACTCTCACTAGATATAACCGAGCACAAACGGTGCTTTTTATGTTACATTTTAATCATAATTTGTATATATTTATGATAGATATAAATATTAATCTATATCTCTTACATAATCTGTGTATAAATAAATATTATTATTGTCATAGGTGGCTAATTTATGTTTTTATTATTTTTATTTTTTTAATATATAATATCTGCATCGATGCTTTGGGTAACTGAGGCTTAGACTGCATCGATGCTTTGGGTAACTGAGGCTTATACTGCATCGATGCTTTGGGTAACTGAGGCTTAGACTGCATCGATGCTTTGGGTAACTGAGGCTTAGACTGCATCGATGCTTTGGGTAATTGCGGCTATAGCCATCATATATGATGCATGAACCCATTAGATAACCGAGAATGGAACTGCACATATATTTTGGATAATTTAAATTAATTATATTATAAAACATATCATCGCAAGATTGATAATTGCATAAAAAGTTCGAATTATGAAAGTTCGATACTATAATTCAAAGTTCGAAGTTCGAAAGTCATAAGTTCAAAATTTGTAAATTTCTAAAACGAATTTGTTTTCAAAGTTCGAAGTATCAAAAGTTCGATACTGTTCGAACTGTCCGAGTTTATTTACAGCACTAGTATGCATGCATGCACACAGTTATACGCATATGTAATAATAAACAAGTATATATATATATATGATATTGATGATTAGTACCGGATGATATAATATAACATACTATATAAGTACGACACAATAAGTAATTAAGTACGATACACAATCACACATATATATATATATATATAATTTAAGATAATATTAATATAAGATTATTTAACGTACCATTATCACTTACACACGGAATATAGTACGCTATATAATTAGTATCCACGATAATGGCGTCAGTAATGGCACCAACGGGACTTGTTCTCGTCGTGTAAACCAGAGGAAATTATGTCCTAGGTGACCTCGCTGACCCTAGACCGCCGTGATAAATACACACATACAGATAGCGATAGGATAAGGAAGCCGCCTAATCGCCTGGATGACGGAATACTAGGCACCGATCTATTTTTAGAACCACCTCGGTATTTGAATCCCTCGCCGCCGCCTATCGCGAAATAAGCGTACGTCCGCGAAATAATCGTATTAGAATTACTCTCTCTCCATCGAGCTCGATCTAGTCGGTTGTTCTAGCCACCTATCGACGATTCTCGGGCGTTGATCGCCAGGGATATTCAACGATTACGTAATCGAGTAACGCCCGCTAACCCCCCCCCCTCCCCCGATTACATATGCGGGTTTACGATCTCTCTAATGGGTATCATTATTCGATGTATCGCGACTTCGATTTATCGACCTGTATCGATATTCTTCCACACGTCTTAAATATTCGCGTATACAATTATCTATATAAACCTATATACTTATATAATCAACCCCCGATAAGTCGACTTATATATTCCCGCTAACTGCACACGGTACCGAGAATATTTTCCGAGTTACCTAGATATCTGACTTATACGAAATTCAGAAGAATACTTAACAAGGCACTAAATCTTGTATTAAGTAAGAATTACATTTATGAAATGTATAATATAAAGTATAAAGACAAAATAAGTAATGTTATACAAATAAAATATATTTGTGTTTAACTATTTGTTGTAAATATATATTATATTATATGTTATATATATAACTATAGATCAAATATATAACAATATAATATCCGGTAATAACAAAATATGCATACACATGCGTATTATATAAAATATTATGATATATGTATTTAGTAAAATATTATGTCATTTTTTTTTTATTGTACTAGATTATTATTGTTGACGGTATTTAATACAGTATTTAAATATATATATATATAATATATATATAAATATATATATATAATATATAATATATATTATATATATATATATATATATAAAGGAAATGTCACACGATGAAAATTGTGCAACGCTCGACTATCTCTGCTCACTCTGAATCTGCTTTCTCTGTGGTAGCTCCAAAATACTGGAATTATCTACCATATGACATTAGGTGTTTGAAATCCTTGTCACTATTTAAATGTAAACTCTCCACGCACCTATTAACATTGTAACCTACCCTCCCTTTTCCTTTATTTTTATTGTACTTTATTTATTTTATTTTTGTTTCCTTCTCATGACGCCCATAACCACCACGTGATTTTGTAGTCAATAAAATATTTTAAAATAAAAATAAATATATATATCTTAGTAGTAATTAGGGCGTATTCTTAGAGGTATTTCGTTATTGTTATGTTTATAAAATGAATGATTATATATTGTATACATTATACAATATACAATATACATTTATATATATATATATATAGTTATTATATTTTATTAATTATAGTGTATTTAAACCGAATATCGCGAAATAATCAATTAGTAGAACTGCTTAAGCGCTATGTAGATACATGTATTCAATCTATTTATTTATATATATATATATCATGATATATATATATATATATATATATATATCATGATATACTACATAATTCAGTGCAACTAATATAGTCATTATGTGTATACATAGATGCATACAAACTAGACGTACTACTAAGTGATACTACTTGTATATACAATTGTATACGATTGTACGATTGTAATATACGATTGTATAATTATACGATTGTAATATTACAATCGTAATATTATTCAGAACTTTAACATGCATTAGTCAACGTAAATATCTCTTACGATTTATATAAATCCCGACATACCCATCCCGACTTATTCGATTAATTTAACATGAAACTCAATAACGTATAAAGTATAACTGATAACTGATAACTGTACGCCCTCCTATGACATTTCATCTGATATGTAACGGCTATCATTATTATATGTACATATTATAAGTGACCTATCCAATTAATAAATCAGTGACACACACATATATATATATATATATATATATATATATATATATAATATATATATATATATATATAGGATATGCTTATACTTATGACAAATGAACATATCACTTCTCCGGTACATTTAATATATAAAGTAACGCCTGTTACAAGTACATATACATATAAGTAATACGTGTTTATATACATACATATATGATGATGATGACATATGGTTTATTAGGCACCGTTACAAAGTAATGACACTCCTAGTAAGTGCACGTAAAATAAATAATACAAATAAAATACAACAACCACAATAAAAACAAAGTGAAATAAACTAACTAACAATGTGGAAGTAATAAGAACGAAATATAAAAGTGAATAATAATATAATGAAATTAGATACTGGATAAATATGACTTGATATAAGATCTTCTCAATCTCCCACCTCCTTCAATGCTCATATATGAGCATTGAAGGAGGTGGGAGATTGAATAGATCTTATAGATGAAAGGAGTGCATACCAGATAAATGGGACAATTTAGGAGAATGAGCGTTTCTGGAATTTAAGGTAGGATGGCTGTTGGATAATTAGATTAATACTGGAAGTTGAACGTGTATTGTGGGTGGTGGAGCGAATTAAGAGTAGGTCAAATATATATGAAGGAATGGAAAAATATATGGATTTATGGGTAATAGAAAGGAGTCTAATTAGGCATCGTTTTCTATAGGGAAACCAGTTTGGTATAATTTGAAATGAGTCAGTAGAGGAATGGTCAGATAGTTTAATATTGAAAATGGATCGTATAGATGATCTGATGATTCTATTTAATGGGGCAATGGAAGAAGCAGGAAGGATATATAATAAAGAAGAACAATAATCAATACAAGAAATTACAAGTGAATTAATAAGGACAGCACATAGAGGACGAGTAATATGTTTACGGATACATTTGATTCTAAATAAATGATAATTAGCTGCTTTAGAAATGTTAGCAATATGGCTAGAAAAAGATAGATCAGAGTCGAAAATAACACCAAGATTGATGACTGAGTTGGAAGGTGAAATAATAAATATGAAATATATATATATATATATATATTATATATATATATATATATATATATATATGAATAATACAGCTATATATATGCATATTACACGTTCAAATATAGGAATATATATATACCTATACATATATCACAGGTATAGGTATGCCTATACAAATATAAATTATTAAATTAATTTCCTAGAATATCAATGAATCATTAATTAAAATATACAAATTCGAAAATATTATTTCTAATATAAATTTATGTTAATATATATATATATATATATATATATATGTTAATAATAATAATTAAAACTTCATAATTGTAAGTTTCCCTTCACAAATATATAACTCTCTACCCTCCACCTAACACCCTCGCGCGAACACACACCATTACTAATAACCGCACACCAATAACCGCACACCTCACTCAGGTTAACCTCTGTATATGTATCTTCGGACTGGTCGGCAACGTGATGAATCTGATAGTGATGACTCAGCGAGGATTATCCGGTGGTTAGTCATAGTCATTAGTCATCGTTAGTCATTATTAGTCATCGTCATCTCGTTAATCATTAGTCATTATTAGTCATTATTAGTCATCGTCATCTCGTTAGTCGTTAGTCATTATTAGTCATTATTAGTCATTGTCATTATTAGGCATCGTCATCTCGTTAGTCATTATTAGTCATTAGTAGTAATCAAACTGTTAGGTATATATATACCCTATTATAGTTAGCCTATATACGCTATTGTATTTCTACTATAGAGATGTACGTATAGAGATTGCTATGCTTAATAATCTATAGAGGACATAATGAGAAAATAGTAAATGTACTAAATAATACACATTTAATAACAATGTATTCGAATTCGTTACATCCACCGTATTCATATAATGAAGAGAATAGTATATGCATACTGTAAAGTTCATCTAACTCGGTATAAATACGTGATAATAATTAGCCATGTCGGAAATACGATTTACGAGTCGAATTCTGTCGGGCTCTGTGAGTTTACGTTAGTGGTGTTAGAATATATATAATAAATCAGATTTCTCATTCCTTTCCAACAGGCAAGGAATACTGGGGAAATTAATACACAGTTAATGTTTTTACTAGAATATATATATATATTTTTACTAATATATATATATATATATATATAAATATATTATAAAATATATTACATAAATATATGTTATACAATATCTTATAACATATCTTATATATAATTCAAATACACGTAAGCGCGTGATTACATGGGTATGTATTTAGTGTAAATAGCGGATGGCCCGGAGCGGGGGCGGGGCGGGGGGCGGGCAGTAGGGATATAGCATCGTATAGCCTTATATATAAGAGAAGGAATCAGCGTCCAGCATGCGACATCTGTAGCTATCTACTACCACCGCACACACACACATACGCACGCACACTCACACACGAACACACACACGCATACATACATACACACACGCACACACACACGCATACATAAACACACGAACACGCGCACACACATACGCACACACATACGAGTGTGTGCGCCCGTATAGCCGTGATTATGTGTGTGCCTACACGTGCAGACGTGCGTGTTAAACTCGCCGCTAATTTAGTCGTCGAGTTTAATTATTTTATATTATATTACGCCTTTAAAAAAAGGCGCGACGTGATATATTTTTTATAATATTATTAATATATGCATACATACACACATACATATATATATATATATATATATATATATATATATATATATATATATATATATATGTATATGTATATCTTATGTAGTATATATACATATATACATATCTATATAGGTATACCTATATAGTAGACTTGATATAATACATGTCTACCATTCCAAATAAAGAACTGTATTCCTATAGGATTGCTATAACCTCATTCCTACCTATATGTATATTAATCCACTTCATTACGTATTTTATAATACGCGTGACTATCACGTGACTATCACGTGACTATCACGTGACTATCACTAGGTATCACTATACTGTATATATACTCTATATATAATTTATAGCTAATGCCTGTAGTTCGTTACGATATTGTATAGAGCAGTGGTTCCCAACCTTTTTTAACCATGACCCTTTTTTGATAATTTTTAAATTATAAATATATATTATATACCCAATGATACATTTTATATTTTTATTATTAAACTTTAGTAATACACGAATAATATAAACTATAATATATTTATATATATATATATATACATATTTTTAGAAATTGTCTCATGACCCAACAAAAAACCCAATGACCCACATTTTGGTCATGACCCATATTTTGGGAACCACTGTTATAGAGTATATATTGTGTGATTCGTAATATATACTCAACATTGAAATATATTTAAAGCTTTAATGGCATATACAGTATATAATATACACTATACATTCGAATTTGTAATCTTAATTAGCTAATAAATGGTCATTTATATATGCATATTAAATGCATATTTAAATATATATAATAATAATAATAATAATATCAGATTGGCAAAAGCCTGGATGAAAGAAAAAGCATAGCTTGTCGAGTCTTTCACCCAATAGATTATAAGGAGAAAATTTGATAATTATATTAACCCTTTCGGCTTTAGCAATTTATTAAAATATTACTCAGAGTACCAGCATATATTTCTTATAAATAAATATATCATATAAATTGTTAAAATACATATTATACATACAATGATAAAAAATGTTATATTACAAGTTATATTATTTGTAAATCATGATTTATAAACTATCATAATTACATAATTTAAATAAGTAATTTTTTATTTATATTAAGTAATTCACTAATTAATTGAATAATTTATTATATTTTATATAACCTTTACCAAGTTTATATATTTTCTCTATATTTTCTAATAACACATATTTAATTAATTTATCATACAAATATATTTTAAAAGAATTAGAAAACTAAAATAAAAAATATTCAATATTCACCTAGTTATAATAATAAAAGCAAGACTTATTATTTGTAATTTAATTAATTATTTTAGAACAAATTATGTACATTTTAAACTATAAATACACATACAATATTAGATAATTTTATATTACAAGTTATATTATTTTTAAAGACAATTTTATTTTCTATTATAATATTGTAATTAAAATAATTAATTTTTTATTTAAACTAAATAATTAACTAATTAATTGAATAATTTAATCTATTTTATTTAACTTTTAACTAATTAAATATATTTTCTAATAACATATATTTAATTAATTTATCATACAAATATATTTTAAAAGAATTAGAAAACTAAAATATAAAATATTCAATATTCACCTAGTTATAATAATAAAAGCAAGACTTATCATTTGTAATTTAATTAATTATTTTAGAACAAATTATGTACATTTTAAACTATAAATACACATACAATATTAGATAATTTTATATTACAAGTTATATTATTTTTAAAGACAATTTTATTTTCTATTATAATATTGTAATTAAAATAATTAATTTTTTATTTAAACTAAATAATTAACTAATTAATTGAATAATTTAATCTATTTTATTTAACTTTTAACTAATTAAACATATTTTCTAATAACATTTATTTAATTAATTTATCATACAAATATATTTTAAAAGAATTAGAAAACTAAAATATAAAATATTCAATATTCACCTAGTTATAATAATAAAAGCAAGACTTATCATTTGTAATTTAATTAATTATTTTAGAACAAATTATGTACATTTTAAACTATAAATACACATACAATATTAGATAATTTTATATTACAAGTTATATTATTTTTAAAGACAATTTTATTTTCTATTATAATATTGTAATTAAAATAATTAATTTTTTATTTAAACTAAATAATTAACTAATTAATTGAATAATTTAATCTATTTTATTTAACTTTTAACTAATTAAACATATTTTCTAATAACATTTATTTAATTAATTTATCATACAAATATATTTTAAAAGAATTAGAAAACTAAAATAAAAAATATTCAATATTCACCTAGTTATAATAATAAAAGCAAGACTTATTTTTGTAATTTAATCAATAATTTTAGAACAATGTAATTAAATAAAAAAATGTTATTTATATTAAATAATTAACTGAATAATGTAATCTATTTATTTAACCGTAACTAATGTTATAATTTCTAATAACATATATTTAATTAATTTGATACTAACTAATTATATAAAAATGTGTATTTATTATAAACATTAAATATATATATATATATGTATATACGTATATATATAACATATAATATATATGGGACGGAATACATCCTCGTCCACGATCCCGAGTACTCCTGGTAGACGACGTATCACTCTATATGAACATTATTATAAATTAGATATATTTATAGCGATTAAAACTAAATACTGCAATACACATTATATTGTTGTATAACATAATGTTTTTAATACAGGCAAGGTTTTGAATAATATTTAAATATAAATTTTAATGTTACTGTAAGTTTTCGATTTAAAAATAATAAAATAAATAATTTTATATCGTATAATTTAATAATACGTTAACATAATAAATATACAACTAACATCAACATCTATAGATGGATAATCTTCAATTACTCGCCCTATTCCCATAGTACCTATGGTAGACGGAATACCTCCTCGTCCACGATCCTGAGTACTCCTGGTAGACGACGTATCACTCTATATGAAAATTATTATAAATTAGATATATTTATAGCGATTAAAACTAAATACTGCAATACAAATTATATTGTTGTATAACATAATGTTTTTAATACAGGCAAGGTTTTGAATAATATTTAAATATAAATTTTAATGTTACTGTAAGTTTTCGATTTAAAGATAATAAAATAAGTAATTTTATATCGTATAATTTAATAATACGTTAAGATAATAAATATACAACTAACATCAACATCTATAGATGGATAATCTTCACTTCCTCGTCTTTTCCCCATAGTACCCATGGTAGACGGAATACCTCCTCGTCCACGATCCAGAGTACTCCTGGTAGACTACGTAGCACTCTATATGAAAATTATTATAAATTAGATATATTTATAGCGATTAAAACTAAATACTGCAATACAAATTATATTGTTGTATAACATAATGTTTTTAATACAGGCAAGGTTTTGAATAATATTTAAATATAAATTTTAATGTTACTGTAAGTTTTCGATTTAAAGATAATAAAATAAGTAATTTTATATCGTATAATTTAATAATACGTTAACATAATACATATACAACTAACATCAACATCTATAGATGGATAATCTTCACTTCCTCGTCTTTTCCCCATAGTACCTATGGTAAACGGAATACCTCCTCGTCCACGATCCTGAGTACTCCTGGTAGACGACGTAGCACTCTATATGAACATTATTATAAATTAGATATATTTATAGCGATTAAAACTAAATACTGCAATACAAATTATATTGTTGTATAACATAATGTTTTTAATACAGGCAAGGTTTTGAATAATATTTAAATATAAATGTTAATGTTACTGTAAGTTTTCGATTTAAAGATAATAAAATAAGTAATTTTATATCGTATAATTTAATAATACGTTAACATAATAAATATACAACTAACATAAACATCTATAGATGGATAATCTTCACTTCCTCGTCTTTTCCCCATAGTACCTATGGTAGACGGAATACCTCCTCGTCCACGATCCCGAGTACTCCTGGTAGACGACGTAGCACTCTATATGAACATTATTATAAATTAGATATATTTATAGCGATTAAAACTAAATACTGCAATACAAATTATATTGTTGCATAACATAATGTTTTTAATACAGGCAAGGTTTGGAATAATATTTAAATATAAATTAAAATGGTACCGTAATTTTACGATTAAAAAAAATTAAAAGGAATGTCTGGTATATTTAGAATTTGTCATGTATATATTATTAAATTTTATATAAATGTTACGAAACTTAAATTTAATATTTTACATTATTATGAATATTAATTATAAATTTAATTATATATATATATATATAAAATACAAACATCATCAGAATCATTTTCAGACAAGTCCCATACCTAAACGAAATATTACAAAATTACAAAAACTAATTAAACTTTGATGAACCATTAAAATATAATAAAATGTATATGTTGGATTAGATTATATATGTTATTATAGTACTAAACGTAATACATTATATATATATATATATATATATATATATTATGAATATAGCTATATATTTAGTAACATATATATATCAATATGTATATATAATAAAAAAACATATTTAATGTATCATATTCAGAAAAATCTGATATTAAATAAAAAATTTAATTATATGAAAAAAATAATCGTATAAATAAAAATGATTTCTATTATTTTAAATATAATTGAATATTTATAAATGGATAAATATAAAGCAACATTTAAAATAGCTAATTTATAATAATGTATATTATGAATGTAATTAATTTATTTATAATACGTATTTTTTTATAATATAACTTGTTTAGCTAATATAAACTATATTAATAAAATATGATAACATTTAAATTGAAATATAGAATAACTTAAATATTTATATATATATATATATATATATATATATATATATATATATATATATATATATATATATATATATATATATTATGAATATAGCTATATATTTAGTAACATATATATATAATTAATATATAATAAAAAAACATATTTAATGTATCATATTCAGATAAATCTGATATTCAATAAAAAATGTAATCATATGAAAAAAATAATCATATAAATAAAAATGATTTATATTATGATTGAATATGTATAAATGCATACATATAAAGCAACATTTAAAATAGCCAATATATAATAATATATATTATGAATGTAATGTAATGGAAATGATTTATAAAAAGTATTTTTTTTATAATATAACTTGTTTAGCTAATATAAACTATATTAATAAAATATGATAAAATTCAAATTGAATTATAGAATAAATTGAATATTTATAATGCCGTTAATTTAATCAAAGTTAATGAATATTATACATAAATAATTATGATATTAAATAAATATATTTTAAAAATATATTAAATAAAATATACATTACCCATTTACTTAAAATATATATATATATACATATATATTTAATAAATATAAATAAAGACTATAATAAATTATTAATAATTTTAATTTTTTTTTGAAATATATGATATATATTTACTAAATTTGAAATAAATTATATAATGTAGTTAACAAATAAAAATTATATAAATATATATTTAATATACAATTTAATATCAAATGTTATTCATAGTATTTATAGAATAATATATATATATAATTGTTTATAAATTATACAGTATAATATATAATTTGACATATTAAATTGTATAATTAATTTATTATAACCTAATAAATACGATAATAACTAACACATATAGGATTATCTCCAGACGATGCACCGGAGTCATCTGATGGTAAATCATCAAATATTCGTATCACTTCTTCATCAGTTAAAGGCATTTTAAACAACAAATATGAATTTTATAATATAAAATTAAAATGTCAGATAGCGTTTTTCCAAACAAACACTGTTTACAATTCCAATGGAACTACTTTAAATGTGAATGGTAGATATTACTACACCTAAAAGTGGATTTTTTCATAGCAAATTTTATCAAAATCGGTTCATAATTCACAAAGTATGATAAAATAGTTAAGAAATAAGTTTAAAATATATTTATAATTATTTGGAACTTTAAATACGAATTTATAGTCATTAGTATTTAATTACTATTTTTTAATTAAGAACTATTTTTTTAAGGTGTAAAATGTATCACAGTATCATAATACATTCATAAATAAATAAACTCAATTTTGAATTATAATTCGTAATATTTAACAAATTTATGAGGGTTTAAATAAGTTATACCTTTGAAAATAATTAAATAAATACTTATATTATTTATTTTATTATTTATTTCACTATAAGTATACTTTTTGTAAAAATAAAGATATAAACATAGCAAAATTAAAAAATTATATAAAAATTCAATAATTTATAAAAAATATTAGTTATTTATATTTTATATAAACACAAAGTAGATATATTTAAAATGTAATTTAAATTGTCTATGTACAATCGTCGCGATTCGCGATGACATATATTTCTGATCGCGACGACCGCGATGATGAAAGCCGAAACGGTTAATATAATGAAAATAAAATAAAGGATAGGATAACATTATAATTAATAAGATAATTACGTAAGTATATTATTAATACTTACACAAAAGACACATCCACAAATCTAAATAGAATTAATACATTTTGTTTTTATTTGATTTTCTTAAATAATTAAAAGTAAACAAATTTATAAAAATCATCAACGATAAAATAATAATAGTAAAAAACTCCTCATAATCTTAATCATCATTTCATAAAATAATAAAATAAAATTATAAGTTAAAAGGGTATAACATAAATATAAAATATATAGTATAAAATAAAAATAAAATATAATATAAATAAAATATAAAGTCAATAATCAATAGTCATACATAATAATCATTAATATCATTAATCAATATATATCATTAGTCAATTATTACTGATCATTATCATTAGTTTATTATCTTTAGTCAAATATCATTAGTATAATTATCATTAATTCGTTATCCCAATTCAGTTATCATAAGTCAAATTCGTATCATTAGTTAATTATAAATAAAGTTAAAAATAAAATTAAAGTAATTAAATTCATGTCCTCTTCCTAAAATATAAAAACAATGTATATAATCTATAAAATAGTATAAAAAAAGCGATAAAATAAAAAGTATAATTTTTTAAAGTGTCAATTGTAAAATGTACTATTAAAATTAAGTGTTAATATATAAACTTATCAAAACTTTTTTATAATTTGTACTAAATGATTTTAAATTATTTTTTATTCTTAACACTTTTTTTAAATTATTCCATAACTGTGGTCCCATATTGGATATACAACAATATTTTATTTGCGTCCTTATTTTTATTCTATGAAATAAGAGATTATTGTAAGACTTTATTTTAAATAAATTCTGTAAATTCAAAGGTAGAGAATAATTTCTGGCCCTGAACATGAATTTAACAGTATTCAATTTAACAATATCATCAAACTTTAAATTATTATATTTAAAATAAAATGTATTGTACAAAAAAATGTATTCATTATTACATATACATCTTAAAGCTCTTTTTTGTAACATATTAATTTTTAGAAGGTTCGAACTATAAGTATTTCCCCAAATATGGGCACAGTAATATAAGTGGGAATTAAAAAAAGAATTATAAAGTAAAACTAATGCTTTACTATTTAATTTTAATTTTACTTTATTTAAAATAGCAATAGATCTTGATAACTTTGTGCATACATAATGTATTTGTCTATTCCAGTCTAATTTATTGTCAATAATAATACCCAGAAATTTTATCATTTCTACGTTACGTATTTCTTTATTATCAATTTTAAGTTTTAATTTAACATTATCATTTATATTTCTTATATTGAATAATAAAATATTAGTGTTATCTATATTTAATGACAATTTAATAATATTTAGCCATACATATAATTGATCAATTCCACATTGTATTTTATTCTCAAGCTTTGAAATAGATGTATCCTACAAAATTAAGGTGGTATCATCCGCAAATAAAATAGTTGTGAAAATAGAGGATATATTAGGTAGATCATTTATATATAATACAAATAAAATAGGTCCTAATATAGATCCTTGTGGAACTCCACACTTAATATTTTTTAAATTAGATTTAATATCTTTATTAAATACATATTGCATCCTATTAGACAAATAGCTCTTTAAAAGGTCTAAAGAAATACCTCTTATCCCATATACATATAGCTTTTTTAAAAGAATATCATGATTTAATGTATCAAAAGCTTTTCGTAGATCAATCGATAATATAGCACATTTATTTAGATTTTCAAGCTTTTGACAAACAGTTTTAATAACATCTATTAAAGCATCTGCTGTTGAAATTTTATTTCTAAACCCATATTGAGATTTACTTATTATATTAAATTTATCTAAAAATTTTAATAATCTATTTTTTATTAATTATTCCAGAATCTTAGAAAATTGTGGTAACAAAGAAATTTTCTGGTTTAGACTTATCAGATTTTTTAAATAATGGTATCACTTTAGCTATTTTTAAAATATTAGGAAAAACCCCTTTAGAAAAAACTCTATTAAACAAATATGATAAAATTGGACTAATTTTAATACTACTATATATATATATAAATATATATATATATATATATATATAAATCCAAGGAATGTAGAAGCTTTTTCAAACATATTAAAATGTCGAACTTAATTAATTACTACACGCAGAAAGTATTATAAAAATTAATAAAATATTATGAAAAAAACACGATTTCCTCGGTACACGCTTTAATCGCTGGGATATCGACGATAAGCATCCGATAATTCTCGCGAGTATATGGTAATGTATATGTTATAGGGTGTTCACATAAACTCCGGGTAATAGATAAGCGAACTAGGGTAATAGAGTACTAGAACTAGTTTAGTTTATAAAAACGTCTTCTAATAGCTATAGATGTAGCTATAAATGTAATGATTGCGTTAATAATTGGAGTTTTGAAAATAAATGTAAACTTAATAAACCATATAATCTAGATATACATAGATAAATATATATATAGCGAATCATGCATGACTCATATACAGGTATCATTCAAGTTAGTTATACGTAATGCATATCCACAAATAAATAAATATTTTTTATTGAAATTAATAAAATTATGATTATATAATTACTATATTTTATATGAATTAATATATTATGATTCTATTATAATAAGATATTTTTGTATTATAGATATATATATATATATATATATATTGAATTATATTTAACTGCCTGTGTGGCTCAGTGGCTAAGGCGTCAGACACACAAGCAGTAGGACACGGGTTCGACCCTCGTCCGGACCATTAATTAATTTTATAAAATGGCTCTTAAAATATTATTTAGAAGTGATCTTATATAATTGTGTATAAATAAATGATCGGCTCTCGTTAAAACAATGGATGCCTTAACATGAGAGCGGCTTCGAAGGGACATTAGAGCCATATATGGTTATAAGTGAAAACTTCATCTAAGTTCCTGGATGGGATGAAAGGACTCCACCAAATAAAAAAAAAATAAAAAATATAAAAAAATATATTATATAATATCATTAATTTAGATCGGTATTACATTTTAGTTATAGATCGATATTATATTTGTGTATAATAAATCATCATCATCATCAACATCATCATCATTTTGAATTCAAGTAAATATAAGAAAATAATAATTCTGACAGGATATCACAGTATTATTAATATTTCTAATAATTAGTATGTATATATATAATACATATAATAATATATTTAATCTAAGCGTACCCATGAGTTTCTAAATGAAAAGCAAGTTTGAATAAGAATTACTAAACAAAAATTAAAACGCTTATTTGTACAATATTAAGTATAATTGATAGTGATATAGTTTACTACTATATTGATAGTGTATATAGCTTCACCTATATTATCTATAACAATAACTAAACTATCTACAATTATAGAATAACAAACATAATCATTTTTTTTTAAATTGGTATATGTTAACATTGTAATAATCAAAAAATAAAGTAATACATTAAATGATTATTCAATATATTGATTTTTGAAATATTTACATATATATAATAATTATTTCTTATTATATGATTCAGTTATACACAAGTGAAGTTTAATCTTAATGTGGGGAGCCACACTGTGGGACCTACAGTGTGGCACATGTCTAAATAAACTTTGTAATTAAATTCTATTCAGTAAATATAATATATATATAAAATCTATATATATATATATATATATATATATATAGCCTCACGACAATATTCCGCCACGTGTGAATACACTATATTCTTGCCAGCTGCCTTTATTAAAACAAAATCACTAAACTCGGTATAACAATTGACTTTATTATGAAATATGACGTGCTAAGCTTTCTTTTGATATCACTAAATCACTTATAAATGCATTGGTTTTTAGTAGATTCGACTACTGCAATTCACTTTTTATTTTTGTCCCTGATAATATTATGATAAAATTCGAAAAAATTCAAAGGAGAGCTGTTCGAGTTTTATATAAAATGATGAATAATAGAAATACTAATACGGGTATACTATAGTAACTATACATAAAGCAATCTACACGGGTGACCCTAAGTATCTGGCTGAATTATTATCAATTGTTACCAGTAACAGACCAAGACGGGATTGCCATGCAATGAAACTTGTTATGCCACATACAAATTCATGTTTTGGTAACTCTGCTTTTTTCTGTTGCGGTACCAATTGGTATAACAATAGAGTTAACTCTATGGAATATTATTCGTACAACAACTTCTCGATCTCAATTCAAAAGTAGACTATTTAGACATTATTTTGTGAAATGAATATGAATTTTGCGATTATTTTTTTATCTTCGTTTATATGTTATATTATTATATTATTATTATTATTATTATATTATTATTTTCTATATTTTCTATTTATATTATTTATGTAAACTCTTAACTAATTGTTATGACGTCGAAAAATGATTTTCATTTATGAAGTCTGTTTAAATATTATTATTTAAACAAATAAATAAATAAATAAATAAATATGACCTAATACATGTCCCATTATGTAACATTCGCTATCACCCCCAATTACAACCACGCCCCTAAACACCGTGCAGGACTAAGTCGTATGGAAAGGTCAGCTACATCCGGTCTGATAGCTCTCGCCATCTCCGATATGTTGTTCTGTGTGTCAGTGATACCTAACACATTCGTGGGGACCGCGGCTTTTAGGTTAGTAGTAGTAGTAGTAGTAGTGTAGTATTAGTAGTAGTAGTATTAGTAGTAGTAGTAGTAGTAGTAGTAGTAGTAGTAGTAGTAGTAGTAGTAGTAGTAGTAGTAGTAGTAGTAGTAGTAGTAGTAGTAGTAGTAGTAGTAGTAGTAGTAGTAGTAGTAGTAGTAGTAGTAGTAGTAGTAGTAGTAGTAGTAGTAGTAGTAGTAGTAGTAGTAGTAGTAGTAGTAGTAGTAGTAGTAGTAGTAGTAGTAGTAGTAGTAGTAGTAGTAGTAGTAGTAGCAGTAGTATTTATATGTATATAAATATATATTCTGGTGTATATGTATATGGTAAATGATACATTTGCATCGCGTGTATGTAAGCCGATGATGAAGGAGTATAAAGTGGACTAAAGTACACGTTATTTACGTAGTAACTAGGGAAGTACATCCGTTATTGTAGCTCAGCCTAGCTCGTCTTATATCGTCTGCTATCGATAGCAGCAGAGACACGAGAATCTCATAGTAATGTAATATATATATATATATATATATATATATATATATATATATATATATATATATATATATATATATATATATATATATATATATATATATATATATATCTATAACTATATTAAACGTTTAATACCATAGTACTATGGTTTGTATATATAAGAAACATGATATTCTAAAAAAAAATACACCGATAACATATCTTATAACATATAAATATATATATATATTTACAAATTTATTCATACATGATAATATATATACATATGATGATAATATCTAAGCTGGAGCCCACCATTATTGTTGATTATATTAGATTCGGTATATTGAGTCCCAGTTTATTGATAAGTCATTATTAATATTACAGTTGTAACTAATATATAACTATTTAGTATATATATATATATATATATATATATATATATATATATGTTTATATATATATATAAATATATTGTATCGAAATGTACTTGGTGTAGGTGGTTTTCATGGGGTGGTGATAGTAGTGGTGGATATGGGTTTCATGGGGTGGTGATTGTGGTGGTGGAGGTGGTGGTGATAGTAGTGGTGGATGTGGGTTTCATGGGGTGGTGATGATGATGGTGAAGTTGGTGATGATGGTGATTAATGTGATGATAATTATGATGATTATTACTATTATAAGAATAATGATGATGGTTATAGATTTATACTATAGTAATATAGTTGTACCGCACTTAATATATATATATATATATATATATATATATATTTAAATATATATTAAAATACACTATTAAATGCCACACGTTATTCACACGTTATTATACATCTAGTATAGAGTGTTATCTCATTAGTTAGTATACCTACATGTAAGTATAATAGCTATATTATAGTTACCTTTGGGATAATCTTAATTAAGCTTAGGGAAAACTCTCTCACGATCTATCTTCTTTACACGTATCATGCTTACACGGTTAATAAAAGCATCACAGATGAGATTCTGTGACGATGCACATTCACATTAGTACGTGTACAACTACATAGAATGGTCTACATCCACGTATACGTTCTATCTAATATAGGCGGATAACTATTCATCGTATCTTAGAAGTAGACCTATTACGAAATGTACGACCTTCTATCGCCAGATATTCACCGTGTGAACACCCCCCCGGAGTAACACCCACCTCGTGTCATAGGTAGGGGCGCTGGTACGATGGTGTGTATGTAGGGGGGGAGGCAACCAATCAAAATAAATGTTGTGGTAAAAGTGGGCGACCAATACATAGGAGGTCCCCCTAGATTTCAAAGTGGGTGGGGCATATCCCCCCGTCCCCCTCTGTTGCAGCGCCCCTAGTCACGGAGCATAGCGTATCGATATCTATGCACACAACCCGTATATACAGCGCAATGTTGTATTGTATTCTCGAACTGTTCCGTGTTATAGGCACATATTTTTCTAAGGATATTCTAAGGATATTTTAAATCGCAAAATCTTTGTTATGAGTAACCGGAACATAGTGAATCTCATGTGGTCAACCTAATACACATATAATAAGTACTTTATATTATATATGGATTTATACACCGGACTATAAACGCTGCTATGCTCACTATTATAAATATATGCATGCGTGTATATATGTATGTATGTGAATAGTTCTATATGGCTATATTCTAGTACTTACTCATGTACTCGTATTCTTTTTGATTTGTCTATGAAATATATCTATAATTATATTTTTATTTTTTTATATTTTTATTCTTTCATGCAATACAATACTTGTGTATTGTACTGTATGATTAATACGCTTTTATTCATTGTTAATGTAGTTGGCTTTCTTTGATATATTTTATATATATATATATATATATATATTTATATGACCAATATAAAACCTACATAGAATATCCTTGCATAGAGTTATTAATATGTTATGTAATATATAGTTTGTAATATATATTTATATATTTATATATTTATATATATATATATATATGTAATTTAATTAATAATTAATTTTATATTAATCCTAATTTATGTGAAAAAGATAATAATTATAATTATCCGAATTCTAATGAATTTAACAAATTTTTATTATAAATATAGGTATTAACTTATCTAAAGAAATATATTCATCATCTCTAGTAATGATATTTTTAAAACTATACTAGGTAATAATACAAATTAATTATTTTTTTTCCACAAATTTCAATTTAAGCAATTTTGAATAAGGTTATTGTTATTGTTATTGTTATTTTTATTTGGTGGAGTCCTTTCATCCCATCCAGGAACTTAGATGAAGTTTTCACTTATTGGCTCTAATGTCCCTTCGAAGCCGCTCTCATGTTAAGGCATCCATGGTTTTAACGAGAGCCGATCATTTATGTATACACAATTATATAATATCACTTCTAAATAATATTTTAAGACCCATTTTATAAAATTAATTAATGGTCCGGACGAGGGTCGAACCTGTGTCCTACTGCTTGTGTGTCCTGCGCCTTAGCCACTGAGCCACACAGGCAGTTATTGGTTATAAATTACAAAAGTAAATCTAGTACCAATTTTACCAATTTAAGTATGTTATCATTAAGGAAATTATATTAGAACTTAGTCATTTATTAAAACATGTAATCACCAGCTAATGGTATTTCCCAAATGTTTTAAAAAAATCTAAGAATTCCACTTTTCAAAAATGGAGACAAATTATTATATGAGAAATACAGACCTATATCCTTACTGCCACACAAATATTTGAGAAACTAATTATAAGAAGGATTTAAATTTTTTTAAATACATTTAATATATTAATGATAATCAATATGGTCTCAGAAATAATGTATTTACATATATATATATATATATACAATACTAAACTTGCGATAACGTTACGACAATGCTAAGATCATTACGTCACTAATTAAAGGCGACAACATTATTAAATGTCACTAATACATGTGCGAGGGAATACGTAATCTATTAACAATATGTATTGACGGTGTTCATTTTCGTTAGATTACACATTAACCTATATAAGACCATATTATGAGTATAATTAATTATAATAAATATATATATATATATGTATATATATATATATATATATATATATATATATATATATATTTATATATATTTACATAGACCTAATTAAAATGAAATAAAGAAGCAGGCACTCATAAGCTAATACCTAAAAGCTGTCAGATTTGATAGACGAATCTATTAACAGACATGCACATCAACAAACACGCGCACGAGATAATACATGCGCACGCGTGCCTGGATATCAACGTGGGTGCGTGCCTGGATATCAACGTGGGTGCGTGCCTGGATACCGATGTGCGCGTCTACCTGGGTACGTGTACGTGGTGCATCCAACACACGTATCAAGTACCGGCTAATACCTATTACAATGTATTATATACGTTAATATGTGTTAATATCACATATATGTAATCAGGGGGTAATATTATAAATATGATATGGTATATAATATACGATTATATATATATATGTGGTTAAATTATGTATACGATTACATAATGAAGAATTGTTCAATATTTATTATCTAAGTGTTTCGTACATAAACTTATTATCAGTCGCATTATTATTATTAATAGTATTATTATTGCGTATACTACGACAAATATGATTTGTGTATAATGTAATCCCTATTAACCCTATAAACCCGGATGTAAACGACAACCCAGTAATTTTATTGGAAATGTGTTAGTGGGCGTGGCGATGTGTAGTTGGGCGTCACAATGTTTACGTGGGCGTGACTATTTAATAGGTTTGTAGTACAAACTTTGTACTACATACAATATACCTATTGGTTGGTTTATCCGGATTGTAAAAACTGTTATCATATTAACCTATATCTTAATGTAATATATATAAACGTTATATCAACATTTTTACAATCCGGATAAACCATATATATATATACATATATGTGTGTTTTTAATTTTATTTGTTATATTACGTGTCTTTATTAATTATAAATATGATATTTATTAAACTTTTGTTATATAAAAACGTGACGATATTTAGTGATGATAGTATAGCATATTATGATATCATATTAAATATATTATGTACATTGTTTATTGTTGAACTGCAGTTTATACATGTACATCCGATAGTCACGTGACACTGTACCGTTGTCACGTGTTTAGTTATTTATATAAGCAAGTATATATATAAGTTATATAAAACTATATATATATATATATATATATATATATATATATATATTAATACATTTTATATAGAATATAATGTTGATATGCTATATGCCTATAGGCATCCATGTAAGTTAATGCATATACCTGCATAGTAGTTTTATACTTTAGTATTATAGAATAACGTCTAGATTTCTGATATCTATTTTAATTATTATTATGAACTTAATATTAAATTATTATATTTAATAAATTAGATGTATATAAATAGATCAAATGTATTAATATTTAAATAATAAAATTCACATCTAAATTAACACATCTAAATTAACACATATATATTAATAACTAACGATATCGATAACAATTAGCATGTTAATAATGTAGGCCCGATGTCGCCGATATCATTTTCGTTAGCGACTAATTATTTCGCCTTTATTAGTGATAAGTATTCTAAGAACGGTATTAATATAATATAATATACTATATTCTACTATAATATAATATAATAACCTATATATATATTACCCTATATGGTATTACCAAGGATTTTTCGAAACAAAGACTCCCTATCTATGAAACGTAATTAATAATCATGCATCCCGCAGCTAGTGCTAGTATCGAAATCACTGAAATATATGTAGGTTCGGCGCGGTTTCTAAGCAACAAAGTGTTCATAGTTCAATTAAATTACATGCAATATAAATTAGTTTTTATTCTCCATATAGATATAGCATTTAAAACTAACATATCATATTACTTTGTTATATATTAGTAAGGAACACGTAGTTTTCATTATATCGATAATAATTAAAAAATTATTTTACATTTTAAATGTGTACGGTTTGATACGAATTACACTATAAAAAGCACATTTATCCGAACATTGAAATTATGTAGGTAATGATATACGTGGTTTGTGTCAAAAATTGAATTACACGATTTCATGTAAGTGTTATATCTCTCCTTTGAAATATTCCGTGTTACTATATAATAACGTAACGTTATTGTGTATATTAATTATAATTATTAATAATTATTAATCAAGCGTACTAATTGTTATCAAGCGTGTTATTGTTAACATAATAACAGCAGTAACTGTACACTATTTTGTAATTTCGTTTTATTCTTTGTTTTTTCTATAACGAAGGTTATCTTTATTAAATATATATATATATATATATATATATATATATATACGTTATACTCTCGACTATATATTTTATTAAATAAGATGCACCAATCAATATAACATATGAATATATTGTTGACACATGTATCAGTGTGGTTAGAAAGTGTGGTCTATAGGTTATGTATCGTTTACATACAGCTGTAGCAGGTACCTAGGTCGTGTGTCCATCAGACTAAATATAGCATATAGGCTATACGTATATATTAGTGTCGTCTCATTTTCTAAAAAATAAGTATACGTATCGTATACGATATATCAGTATCATTTGATAGCCGTTTCAGTATCGTATCAGTATCATTTGATAGCCGTTTCAGTATCGTATCAGTATCATTTGATAGCCGTTTCAGTATCGTATCAGTATCATTTGATAGCCGTTTCAGTATCGTATCAGTATCATTTGATAGCCGTTTCAGTATCGTATCAGTATCATTTGATAGCCGTTTTAGTATCGTATCAGTATCATTTGATAGCCGTTTCAGTATCGTATCAGTATCATTTGATAGCCGTTTTAGTATCGTATCAGTATCATTTGATAGCCGTTTCAGTATCGTATCAGTATCATTTGATAGCCGTTTTAGTATCGTATCAGTATCATTTGATAGCCGTTTCAGTATCGTATCAGTATCATTTGATAGCCGTTTCAGTATCGTATCAGTATCATTTGATAGCCGTTTCAGTATCGTATCAGTATCATTTGATAGCCGTTTCAGTATCGTATCAGTATCATTTGATAGCCGTTTCAGTATCGTATCAGTATCATTTGATAGCCGTTTCAGTATCGTATCAGTATCATTTGATAGCCGTTTTAGTATCGTATCAGTATCATTTGATAGCCGTTTTAGTATCGTATCAGTATCATTTGATAGCCGTTTCAGTATCGTATCAGTATCATTTGATAGCCGTTTTAGTATCGTATCAGTATCATTTGATAGCCGTTTCAGTATCGTATCAGTATCATTTGATAGCCGTTTTAGTATCGTATCAGTATCATTTGATAGCCGTTTCAGTATCGTATCAGTATCATTTGATAGCCGTTTCAGTATCGTATCAGTATCATTTGATAGCCGTTTCAGTATCGTATCAGTATCATTTGATAGCCGTTTCAGTATCGTATCAGTATCATTTGATAGCCGTTTCAGTATCGTATCAGTATCATTTGATAGCCGTTTCAGTATCGTATCAGTATCATTTGATAGCCGTTTCAGTATCGTATCAGTATCATTTGATAGCCGTTTTAGTATCGTATCAGTATCATTTGATAGCCGTTTCAGTATCGTATCAGTATCATTTGATAGCCGTTTCAGTATCGTATCAGTATCATTTTATAGCCATTTTAGTATCGTATCAGTATCATTTGATAGCCGTTTCAGTATCGTTCAGTATCATATCAGTATCATTTGATAGTAGTACCAGTATCATTTGGCAACAGTACCAGTATAATATATGATATTACCATAGTTTGACATCAGTAGCAATATTTAAATGTAAGCTATTTTGATTGACAGAGGCGCGAATACATACAATCGATACAAAGAAACGCTACATTTATTGAAATTATCTCGAATAAATATAAACACAAATGTCAAAATTAATGAAAGATAATCTCCAAGATATAGGAAACTATGGTAAAATTGAGGTATTTTTGAGGTATTTAAATATCCAATAACAACAAATCGAAATAGCCAGATATTTATATTTAAAGTCCGAAATAGTCCGAGTTAAATATTAAAGTGCGATCCGAGTCCGATATATCATACATGATTCGGTATCAGTTCGGTATCAATGACCTAAAATCTGTAACCGAGTCCGAAGTCCGGGTCTGAATGACAACACTAATATATATATATATATATATATATATATATATATATATATATATATATATATATATATAAGTATACGATATATAATTTATACATTTTCTTAAATTCAGCGTGAAATTTAATCACATTTATGTTAGATTATGTTTTATACTTTAAGTTGTATCACGTATGTTTATAGTATAAACCTACCACCTATCAATATGTAATACCATCATAATACCATCATATATATTATCATTATTTTTATATATATATATATATATATATAATAATTTGCCTACACATATATAATTAATTTAGATGATTTATTTTATAATTCCGATTAAGATTCCTACATAATTTACATCATAATATATTACATAATAATTAATAACGAATTCCGATATACTGTAAAGTTGAAAGGTTAACGCCTCTTTCTCTTGAAAGCATACCAATGACTCATATATGTGTTATATAGTGACATACGACATACATGTATATTAATAATAATATTTATTATACACTTTTTAAAAGTAAAATAATTTAAAATATATAAATAATCGAAGCGAATTCCTAATAAATTACACCTTAGAACCGCTTGTAAAATATCTTATTTAAAATAAATGCATAGTTTTGTAATTACATTATTAGAAAATATATAATATAATTCAATTCAACACAAATTAAATGAATTTGTAAAATATCGAATAGTCATTTGTTCTTTCAATATTAACATTGGATTGATAGGAAATATTATAGAATAGATATAAAATTAATTCAATATCTTTTTGATATACGTTATATTAATGAATATAATTAACTATTATTATCAAAATATTAGCAATTTTTTTTGTTGAAAAATTAAATAATTAAATAATTAAAAGAAATTAATTTCTTTTACATTTTAATATTTCTAGAAATAGTGCATCTTAGTTAGATATAGTGCTATATATCCCATATAGTTGCCTAGGTTTATAATAATACATGCACACACCTATAGGCAGTGTTTTCTTCCGAGTTTATTATATTCATATTTAGCTTACAATATACCTAGGTACGTACCTAGTTAGCTAAGTCTAGTAAATGTATATTAAATATATAATTAAATAAGATAAGCGATATAAATTAACGTGTTGTCAAGGTAAAACTAAAGGTAAACAAATGCTACACATGCGCAGTAAATATAATTACAAATAAGTATAGTCTACAAAATATTATTAAATATCAAAATTAACTACTCAATTACGTATACATAGGGGCTATATGGGGTATACGCTGGAATGATTTCGTAGGGGGGACTAACCAATCAAAATACATGTTGTATTAAAAGTCACGGGGACCAATACATAGAAGGTCCCAGCTTTTAAAGTGGGGAGACAAACCCCCCTCCAGTCCCCCTGTTGCAGCGCGCCCCCTACATATAAAACAGTTGTTTGTTAGTGTTACACTACTGTTTATATGTGTATTATATATGTATAGTTGTTACTGATACCACATATTTAATTACTGATGAGCCACCCTAACCCATCGGTGTATACAGGGTTACGTACTATATATTATAGTAGGCGTGTTATACTATATCTTACTTGAGATGTAGTAATAGTAGTATTATTTATGTAATAACAAAATCAAAATTTAAATAATCTGTTGGAAAGTAACTTATTTAACTTACTTGAGATGTACACTGTATATTGTACATTGTACACTGTACACTGTACCGTGTATATTGCAAACAGATGTACATTATACACATATGTACATTGTATACATATGTATACATTGTACACACATATTTACTAATTTTACACATAGGTACACATTGTAAACACATATGTACATATTGTACATTGTATACATATGTGTACATTGTGTACACATAGGTATATCGTAATGAATAGTTACTAGCTATCCGTAATCATACACCACGTTCATATTATATCATACATTTATAGGCGTGGCTAATATTTATACAGTACCTATTTATATAATATTACATTTCGAATACAATATAAATTAAATCTAACTGGATACTTTAGAAACCTTCAAGTGGTAGTAATATACTACTATAGTATAATTACTTTGTCACAAAAATCTAATTTTAATAATTGTTCGGAAGTGATATATACAAATTATGGCCACATCCATAATACAAAATAACATAAAATAAAATTATATTAAGAATAAATTGTATGGATACGTGTTAGAGTGTATTAAAACGCTTTACATAAAGTTAGTTAGTGCAGTTCAAGTAAGTAACTATTTAGTTTATTTTAGTTTGTTTAAGTTTTTTTTGTTAATTATTGTTATGGAGAGTTTATTCCAATGAGATGATTAGTTGGTCGATTTATTAAAAGTATATTATTTGATGACCAAGTTTTTATATCTTCAAATTAAATTGGTTCTCAGATGTATGTAGGTGGTTTTGTATGTATTTAGTATGTATAATAATTAGAGTTTCGTAATGTATGGACACATGTTGAATGGTATTATCTCATAAGCCAGTGTAGTTGAAAGGGGATTCGGTAAATATTCACAATACCATACAAATATTGAATAATTTCGATAAGTTTGTAGCACAATTATTTGTTAACTGTTAACATATACGATAACATAATATCTCTATAGTATTGTGTACCTGTACGTATACAATGTACACTGTGTACACTGAACAGTATCATGGAAATATATAACAAAGTGACGCCGTGTATAATGTATAGTATACATGTGTACGTATAGCGATCCTATCTTGAGGTAGTGTATTAACACTATCATTATAATTAAACCACTATAATTATATAAGAGCGTGTGACACCGTGCCACGTTCCAAACACATATATGATATAATATATAATTACGTAATATGATAATAATTTCTTATCTATAAATATATATATATATATATATATATATATATATATATATATATATAAAGTAGCTAATGACCTAATTTTTTCTTTCGATATATATATATATATATATATAATGATAATAAACGATGCTTTATATTCGTAGTCCATGTATTATATATATAGATATATGCAAGTATGTTCATATAATAATATAATTATATATATATATATATATATATATATATATATTTATAATATATATATAAATATATATCAGATATAATTATAAATGATTAGATTTCTTCTAAATAATGTCATAAATATATGTTGTATTATGATTATGTAAACTATTGTACTATGGAATTTATATATTTATAATTATATTTCCATTACGGTAAGTTTATCAATAACTATTTAATAATAACAATATTATAGTAACAGTAAGTATCAACTAGAGGTGGTACTTATGCCGCAATCGTGATTAACAAAACATGGGTTAATTAGGCCGAGATGCAGAATTACGTAATTGAATAAGTATTCACACTTGACCGATTTACTAGATATCAAATATAAACCCAAAAGACAATAGAAATATAGGTATATGTAATATGTCATATTGGTATTTATAACTGATCATTGATGGGATATTGTAAACTATAACATATTAAGTATTATTTAAATATATTTAATGTAGTTGTTTATTAATGAATATATTTTTTATATTTTCATCAGCTCGATCATAATATATAATTTTAAACCATTTTATTAATTATATATCACATATATATATATATATATATATATATATATATATATATATATCTGAATATAGATTGTATGCTATTGTATCTAAAGATATCCATCATATATTTGTTAAACTAGTCCCGTTCTTAATTCTGACATCATCATCCTATTTATCCTTATAGTTACCTTCCTCCTCCTCCTATTCATCCTCCTCCCATTCCATCTTATCCCCTTAATCCTCCACATTTCCTCCTCCTCATCTTCCTCCTTCCACACGTATCATCATCCGCACCCTCATCCTTCTCATCTACCCCACAACCGTTCCTTATATCACCATCCATATTCTCATCCCTCCATTTCATCCCACCCATATCATCATCAACAACCTCATCCAACCTCATCCACACCACTACAGCTTTTTATCCTACACAATCACCCCATCCCTATCCTCACCCTTCCTCCACCCTACGCAGTAGTTACAAGACGCCCCACGACTTCCGGCTCTACTACCGCCTGTACTGCAGCGCCGTCATCAACACCTTCATAATGACCAGCACTTGGTTGACCGTTACTATGGCCATATCACGTTTCGTGGCGATCTGCCATCCGCTGCGAGCGCGACAGGTTACGTTACCTTTGACCTACTGACCCGTATGTGTAGTGCTCGTGGGTATATGTATAAGTGTAGTAGTGCTAATATGTATACACATATAGGTATAGGAGGAAAAATAAGTAATAACTTGTCTGTAATTTTATGAGTATTTTCATACGATATATATAATAATAATATATAGGTAAAAACCTAGTTTATTAGGTAAACTAAAAAATAAATAAACAACAATATGGAAGAAAACATAGATATGAATTGATACCTAAATCGACATGGTACACAAATTAACATTGGGTATACATTTAATAACAAAACGCCTTGGTTTATGTATGCCGAAGAATGTATCTATATATATATATATATATATATATATATATATATATATATATATATATATATATATATATATATATATATATATGTGTGTAAAAATGCGCATTTATGTATCTATATGTTGTCATAAAACTGTTGAAATGTGATATTATATTCAAATACTATGAATTTCTAGTATAGGTGATGGAAATATCATAATATCGGGCACAGGGTATTGTGCTATAGCGACATGTCCAGTGGTGGAATATACGAGCCAAGATGTATTTATAGAGATGTATATATTATAAATATAGTCTAATAATAGATATAAAATTACGTCATATACGTATTGTGACACGTACTGGACGTATTGCATAGTATTAACTCTTGTGTGTTATATAATTAATTATGTTACGAATATTCAAACCGGTTATAGTTATGCAATCCCTTAGCGCCTATCAATAACGACGGTAGAACAATAGCGGCTTATGGGCGTGGCAGCCAGTTCCGTAAACAATGAATTACGTAGTATAGTACCTCTGAATCACTAAAACGGCCATTTCCCTCGGATACGTTTTATCACGTTATATGTACCGAATAACACGTATGACCTTGACACAGTTTGTAGTCGTAACCTACTCTAATTCTATCGGTTATGATTCATCGGCGATGGTGATCACGTGTCCGTCATCGTTTAAACGATCGATGAGTCACGATCTGAATATTCAGCGCCGATTAGGAAAACAAAAGTTGAATCATCTATCAAAATGGATTAAATTACAA
>OZ025240.1:102371979-102511979 GCA_964019155.1 Osedax fenrisi | reverse complement strand
TGTGTATAAATAAGTTATCTCTCTAGTTAAAACCATAGACGCCTTAACACGATAACGGCTTCGAAGGAACAATAGAACAAAATGGTTATAAGTGAAATCTATGTTACTCGGTGTGATGAAAGGATTCCACAAAATAACAAAATAATAACAATAACTTCCTTCTATCCTTAATGAAGGATTTTACAAAGGATTTCTTATTAAATAGTTTAGCCAAAGAATTAAATGATCGATCTTGATTAGTTTCTTCTTATATAGTTTCTTCTTATATATAATCCTAGCGGATATTATTATCAGTTGATATCTTCCCGTAAGTAATGTAATGTCGTAAGCTACATTATATCCATGTCCCTTCAGCCACGATACGAGATACTATGTAATCTTGTGTGCACGCTAACTTCGTATTTTCTTATTCTAGTAGTTTCCATGTTTCGTAACAGTAAATACTATGGAGAACTAACGAGGTATACAGTGTTAATTTTAATTTAATAATCATATATATATAATATTGATTACATGTATTTTAAATTTAATGTACGCCCGGATTTTACATATTTAAAATTTCGGACACATATATTGATTTAAGTTTGACATTGAAGAGAACAATTTTATATTTTATTAATACTCGGTTATTTTCTATATAGAATATTGATATAGTATATACTATATATATATATATATATATATATATATTATATATATATATATATATATAGAGTATAATGTAACCTACTCAACTATATGCATGTCTTCTATTATCGTATATATATATATATATATATATATATATATATATGCATACATAATTATCCTTTAATTATCAAATCATAAATTATTTATTATTCAATCAAATCATTGATACGTGAAATTATAGATGATACGTACAATATTCAGATATTATATCACATTTCTGATTCGATTTGATGTGTATGTAAACTAAAAATACACACATACACGAATAAATATATATATATATATATAGAATACTTCGAAATTGAATCACAAATTACATCAAAAATAATATCACATATAATAATAACCAATAAACATGATACATATGATAAAATGTACGTTTATATATTAATAACTATATGTATATATTTGTACATACCTATTTATGTTTATATGTATACATTTATTTCTTAAAAATGATATGTATATGTACGGGATATATATATTATTATTATTATTATTATCAGATTTAGGTACAAGTACCTGGGTAATTGTAGAAGCATTGCTGCTTGTCGAGACAATTACCCTTAATTTAACTTGTTGACAGATATCAAATAATTTAATTCCATTATATAAATATAATGTAATGTGAATATTGTGGAATATAAAATATATATAATAATAATAAGGTTGACTTCCTGTATGCACTAAGATAAATATAATATGATAAAATTGTGATATCTGTCAACTCGTTATTGATTAATTCATCATTTAATAATTAAATAAACTATAAAATAAAAGATAAAAATAAATAAAATTAGTGTAGGTATAAAAAAATAAAAATACAAAAACATCATTAAAATAATTTAAATTTCGATACTAAATAATAATACGAATATAATAAATAAAAAGATGAGGAAACTATACTGAACAACAACAACAAACTAAGATTTATAAAAAAATATATAAATAAAAATTATATAGAAGTCAAAAGTGATAAAAAGTAATTTTCAATAAATATCATTAGAATATAAATAAAATAACTATTTATTAATTTTTATGAGTATAATTTTTATATAGAAGTCTAAAATTATTAACAACAAAATATTGTATTATAAAAGGCAGTAAGAAGATTAACATTATTATTTTATTTTATTTATTTATTTTTTTTTTTTTTTTTAAAGTTGTTATTTTTAAAGTTGTCAAGTTAAAAACAAATTATTTTATTTAAGTCATTAAAAAATATTTTGTAAGGATTTTTTTAATTTTTATATAAAGGTCAAGTTTAAAATTATAACTGAGAACAAAAGAGCAAAACAATGAGGATAATTTTTATATAAAAGTTTAAAAGGATTAAAAAATATATATATTTTATTATAAAAGTCAATAAGAATAAAATGATTATTTTTTTAAGTTTGTTATTTTTATATATAGGTCTAAAGGGTAAACATAGTTATTTTACTAGAAGAGTAATAAAAACAATTTTTATATAAATGTCAGGTTGAAAATTATAACATAAAAGAAAAGATAAAATATTTTTTTTTATAAATGTAAATGTTTGAATTATTGGATTAATTGTAATTATCGATGAATTTGTCATGAATTTTTTTTGCGAAAATTGATTTTGATTTTGATTTTTTTATGTCAGAGTTTATATTATTCCATGTTTTTGGTCCATTAAAAACTAAAGAAAATAATAAGAAATTTTTTCTGCATAATTCTATTTCAAAAATTAAGGAATCACGAATATTATATTTTATATTTTTCTTTTTAAAAAATAATGATGAAGACGAGTAGAATTTATTGTACATGAATATACTAGTGTTTTTTTCAACAAGGTCACAAAATTTAAGAGTATTTATATTTTTAAATAAAATATTAGTATGGTCATGAATTTTTTTATTACAAATTATTCTCAACATTTTTTGTTGTTGTAACAGGATACAATTTGTATTAGATATATATGTATTGCCCCATATTATATTAGCATAATTAATGTGAGGAAGGAATAAAGATTTATATATCATTGTTAGAGCTTTGAAATTTAATAATCTTGCGACTTTACTAGTTATCCAGATTATTTTATTCAGTTTAGCTCTTAGATATGAAATATGATATTTCCAACTTAGTTTGTTATCAATAATTACACCAAGAAATTTTATATGTGTTACCCTTTTTATATTATTTTTATTTATTTGTATATTCATGTTTTCTTTACAATTAAATAGAATGTAATTGGTTTTATCAGTATTCAATTATAACCGGTTATCAATAAACCAGTTATTTATATATATATACATATATATATATATATATATATATATATATATATGTATATATATTATTATAATATAATATATATATATATAAACGCCAATATCAATACATACGCACACATATACATATCTATAAATACATATGTCATACTATACATACACCCATATATTAAATAGATATGAATACTATACATAAATAGTCACACATATATGTATACACGCTCGCACACACAGATATACAAACATATACGCTAAGATCACTCGAGTGTTCATAGAAAACAGGTCCGTCGTGTAACGTGAAAAGCGGGTACCTATGTGTGCCCATATATTGGTATATATTTCATACTACTAATTTTTTTTTTTTTTGGAAATTTATTTTCCACACGTTTAGGTATCAAAATATGCATGGGAAAAGATAAGGAAATTATCATTAAATTACATAAATTTGTATTTCACATAGAAATAATTCAGATACAAGCAATATAATTTGATAACGTTTGTAATATATGTAGTTTATATCAATAATATCATTAGAAACATTTTTTTAAATATTCTATGATTTTTTTTATACTTCTTTTGATATTTAAAAACACAATTTAAGGTCTCCTATATTTTTTTTGCAAAAATATTATTCTTATAATATAATAAATACGATAAAAACATGTTTAATTATAACTATACGTGAATATATTTATTTTAAAAAATTCTATGAAATATCTCATTGATTTTATCCAAATTCCATGTTAAATGAATAATAATGATATTATATAATAATAATGTATATATCAGATTATGTTATTTTTGTAATAAAAGTACTAATAAGTTTTAGTAATGTTATCATTATAATGTGTACGAATTCACAAACAATGCATAATGAGTTATGTTCAGGTTAAGTTAAGTTAATACTTAGACAAGTAGTAACTTCACACACACACACACACACACACACACCATTACGTAACATAACCCACGTGACTCTACTCCGACAGGTGATTGGTTCAACGTTCGCCAGCGGAGGTATAGGTCTAGTGTTCACCGTGTGTATCGTGTTCAACCTTCCTCGCTACTTCATGGACACGACCTTGTCTATAGAGTGTCAGAACGGAGACCATCAAGTTAGTCATAGACGCGCGTACACGCACAACCACACACATCGCATCCCTCGACAGCGTTAACACGTCGATTACCACATTCAAATAGAAACTAAAGAATTACCTCCTTTTTCGCGATATCTATACTTCTACTATATACCTGTTAGCCACCTTATACACTTGTCCGTACTACTTATTACTTTAATAATTGCTAATGTCTAGTTTTCTCACAGTTTTAGAATTGTATAATTAAATTAGTGTTAAAATCATCATCATCATCATCATCATCATCATACGCATTAGTACACGCGCACACACGTATGTTTAAGAACGCGTATGTCTGCTGCTGCGTTAGCATCGTATGCAGTAACTCTCGTGAAACCTTCTTATCCACCTTCCTATCATCGCCCCTAGTTACACCACGTATAATCTACCGCTACCCAGTCTACTACGTAGTAAACGTTTATCCTATAATGTACTACATTACGTAATATCAATCTCCCGCTTACACTGTTACCAACCGTACTCGTATAATAATATGATATAAACAATTTAAAATAATCTAAACAATACTATATATATATACACTATATATACTATATATTAATATGAACACCTCATATAACCTCTTAAAACCGAGATTAGGATGTATTGTATATTGCATTCCATATATTACTTTATCACTGATCTTCATTATAACAATAGAGTATTATTACACCCTGTATTATCTTATATACCTTAGTATCAATGTATCTGCCCATATACCCTAGTATATCATCTATAACTTATAGTGTATGTCATTATCTATATGCTTTTCCCATTGGTATTGCCTCGCAAAGTGGTTACTCTATATGGTATATTGATATATACTCTATATACTCTATATCTCTCTCATTATATATATATATATATATATATTATTCCACTAATTTATTATTAAACATGATTATAGATACACTAGAATATAGCGATTAGCATCCTCTATATTATCGCCAATATTAGCTTCACAAACCACGCCCTCCGTCACACCCCTCGCCACGCCTCCTCCAGTACTTCATCGCTAACGGCTACCTGAAGAATCACCAGCGATTGGCCTCGGTCTACCTGTACACCTACTTCGCCGCAGCGGTACTGATACCTCTGCTACTGTTGACCTTCTGTAACGTTAACCTCATCAGTACGCTGAGGAGGTCGTCGCGCATGCGTCGTCAGTATAATCAAAGGTCAGCGAGTTCAGAGTTCACCGCGACCGTATCGGTGTATATATATATTAAATGTATTTATACATTGGAAGTTATTATTATTGGTATTACGATAGGTATTAATTGTTGACTAAGTCTAATTATAAACAACTAATTAAAAGACATCAACTAATGTCATTAATTCAATTAAATATTAAATATTATAAAATTAAGTTACATTATTTTAAAACGAAACCCATAAATGAGTAGTCTATTATATATATATATATATATATATATATATATATACATATAAATATATAGGGTATACTTTGTTAATAGTATAATTGAATAGCATGAAATGAATACCGTTACGATGATCCACCTTTAGGGTATATATGGATATATCGGATCGAATACACCCATCTCGGAATAGCGTATTATTATAATTATATTTACACTATATAATGTGAATATATAATATAATAACTATTATATAATAAAACTGTAAATATATATATATATATATATATATATATATGACGAGATATATGACTAGATTGTCTAATTTCGTGGTATCGTTAGATTTTGTCAGATAAAATATCGTTAGTCGAAACATTAGTACACATCGTGGTACACATTACATCACACTGCCTACCCACATAGACATCACCAGACGAACTCGGAGCCCACGGAACGTATAACGTTGACCTTGATAGTGATCATCATCATGTACATAGTGCTGGTCACTCCGGCAGAGATCACTAACTTCGCCAGGGAGACCGTCATCAAAAAGGTACGGGTGCCTAGTAGTGTTGCTATAGCACATATATGTGTGGGACTTGTGCGAGTCATTATAAATTGTGTATTAGTAATATATATATATATATATATATATATATATTTGTATTCCTAATCAAGAGCCTATAGCCTATAATATATAATATTCCCATTCAATCCTAATTTTCATACTCGGTATATAAATATAAATATGTCATTCACATTAATTATTTAAACTGCCGCATCACTAACTTCCGATGCAGCTCTCATATTAATCTCAATAAGAAAATCCCTATCTCTACATATCTTCCTAACTAACTATATTAATTTAGGAATATTATTAAATTACTCGAGATAAATTATCACTACCATTCTCCTAGTTATTATTCTAATTTATTATTTATTATTACCAGAACTGTATTAATAACCTTCTAACAAATACGCATGCTTTGAATAAACTAATTACTCTATCATTAATATCTCAATCACCTTATATTACCTCAATTGTCCTAAATTATTCCTAAATGATATACTACATATCTATGAACATATATCCGATCATCATGACTGACAGATGATGACTCACTTAACTCAACTTGAATAATATCCCAACAAACATTACCTCAATATTGCATTCTTACTTATAGTCGTCTCTCTTCTATACATACAAACATCCTGATTCTATAATCTTTGTATTACAAACTTCCCTTCAATCAATATCGGCTCCCCTTATCATTCCCTTATTATATTGATACTTCCTCTACACCCCGACCCTTTTAATCCACTACACTAAATACCTTTTCAAATATCCTCATATCTCCTTTACCCCGCATTAATATATGTAAATACCCTCATTGTTAACGTCCACTCAAATATTAAATACGTATCTCTTTATTAATAAATCTCATAATCTTACATAATTCATACTGATAATACTTAATAATCCTCCTCCTCCTCACCTCACTAACCACCTCCTCCCCACCACACTGACCTCCTCTCAACCCAGTCACCCAACCCCTAACCCCCCTCCCCCATCCGCAGCGCCTACACATATTCAAGTCGGTGGTAACGATATTCAACACGCTGCAGTCGGTAAACTTCGCCTTCAACTTCGTGCTCTACTGCGTCGTGAACACACACTTCCGACGGGGCGTATACGGCATTATCTGCTGGACTAACGACTCGAGACAGGTACAACTACTCACCGGTAACGTATGGTACACGGCGTGGTGGGTGGCCTATAGTAGCTGACGTACCTATAGGTACGGTCGGGAGAATGACGTGGTATACGTGGCCGGCAACTATAGGTGACGTAGGCGACCCGTCGAGTGCGTACGATACCCTGGGTGCGCGTGCACCTATAACCGTACCTATGCATTACAGTTACCTCAAGATATACCTTCGCTATTATACGATACAGATACGTTAAGGGTGATAAAAAAATGATAATTTTTATCGTATAGAGATTTGAATTCTAAGAACAATACAATTCTCGGATTTTATTTTATTTAGTTTTAGACACCTTCAAATTTTCGTAAAAATTTCAAAATATATTTTTCAGAAATAAATATTTCCCATTCTACCCATTTTACCCCATGACTCTACGATTACGTATATCTATTGTTATTACCCAGGAAACACATTCCAATATTAATCCGGATTAAATATGGATCATAGATCCGGATCAAAGTCGAGTATTTAGGCAACTTTGAAATCCGAATTGAATCCGAATTATGATCCAGATTGAATCCGGATTATGATACAGATTCAATTCGGATTTCAAAGTAGCCTAAATACTCGACTTTGATACGGATTGAATTCGGATTATCAAATATTTACATCGTTCTATTATGCTGCTTTTATGTTGCCATTATATGTCTATTATGCTGCTATTAATTTGTCATGCTATTATGATGCTGTTATGTTACTATTTTAAGTCTATTATGCTTCTATTAATTTTAATAGTATAGTATGCTACTTTTATGTTGCTATTATTAGAATAGCAGCATAATAGCACAATGTAAACATTTGAGGCTATTAAATATTATGTTATGATGCTATTATGAGGCTATTACTGTTTGCTGGATATATATATATATATATATATATATATAACGTATACAATTTGACAATTCGTATTTAACAATCAAAATTAAATACTGATTACATAATCCGGAATTAATCCGTATTGAACAATCCAAATTAAATCCGTATCACTAAATCCGTATTGAATCCATATTGAACAATCCAAATTAAATCCGTATCACTTAATCCGGATCGAATCCATATTGAATTTGAATCAAAATGTAAGGTAAAATCCGACATTTAATCGAATCCAATCTGGATCTAATCCGTATCAAATAATTATTAAACAAATTTGAAATTATATAATCTCAAATATAATATATATTCGTATATTTAATATATTAAATATATAATAAAATTCATTTATAAAACAGCAAACTTTGTATATTGTAAAAATAATTAATTTTTATATAAAATTATATTTTCGGATCCTATGATTCAAATGTAATCCGGATTAAATCAGGATACGGATACATTTATCTTGATCCGAAATTAATCCAGATGCAATCCGGATCTAATACGGATTGAAAATGTATGTGTTTCCTGGGTATTTTATTTTGTATTTTTTATTTATTATTTTTAATTGTTCATCTGTATATCAACCTATTACTAATTATTATATAATCAATATGAACAATATATGTTATATTAAATTTCCGGAATATCCTATAGGCTATAGCCATACTCAAACGGCTAAAATAACCATATAAATGGTATCAAACACATCTAAATGTCTTTATGACCAAATTGAGCAAGATGGACGGATCCATATTACACTCATTTAACGGTAGATAATTCATTTATATAAATCCAAAATTTAAAAAAGATTTAAAAAAATAAATATTAATCTTTATATTTCTCTATATTTTACTTATACATATTATGTGAATTTAAAGGACATTTTGGTAATTTATAATAACATTATACTATAATATATAATAAATATATTGGATATAATTTAAATTAAATATACAAATTCAATAATATTTTCTATTTAAATATTTATTTTAAATTAAAATATTTGGAATACATAAAATTTATAACCAACAAAAAAATATTAAATATATTGTGTAAATAGAAATTTTATTTTTATTAAATTTCCATCGATTGGAATGTAAGCAATATATATTTATGAATAATATCGATATAAAATTTAAAAAAAATAATATAAAAATTGATCAATATTCTATGAAAAAAAACCATTTTTTTGCAAAAAAATATTATTAAGAAAAACTGATTATTTTTGTTTTTCAATAAAGTATTTATTTAGTTTTTATATCATATTTATATTGTATTTATATATGTTTTAAATTTAAAAAATATTTTAATTGGAAAAAAAACAATGAAAATCGTATATTTTTCAATGCAAATTATACGTAATTTTTGTTTTATTCTTTATATGAAATTTACTAGAGCGTTTTATAAACTTACAAATTTCACAAATTTCTGTTCCTATGATCACCCTTAACGTACGTCGTACGTAGAGTACATAGGTATAAGTATCCATATTCAACTATTCTTATTATAAATATATACACTTACTATATAATCTTGATGTATCGTTTGATAAAATGGCATTGTAACAATTGTACCATTATCTTTGACCCGGTTATATTATATGTTGTCGCTTACGTCATATATGTTATATTACGTCATTTATATATATATATATATATATATATAATATTTGTCATGGTAACAATACATTTATTGATTGGTAATCATTTGTCTAAATAGATGATTTTCTCAAAAAATACGTAATTTAATGTTGGTACTTGAATATATATATATATATATATATATATATATATATATTAATTAACATGGATTAAATCAATTTACATTGTACGAGTATGCATTATCTGTGAGTATTATAACATATGAATTAGTTTTTGCGTTATCGGCCGTCATATAATATGTTATACATATGTACGTTCCTCGATAAACCAACAGACATCGACATCCCGTATTATTTCACATCGGATACCTTTCACAATATTAAACACCTATATGTTGTACAATGTGTACATTATAGTATGATATTAATACGTGAATGTAATGTATACGTATACGTGTACATAATAAATGATGATAAAAACCATAAATAAATATTCCGTGTATATAATACTCTACATGCAGTGTTACATGTAAAAATGGAAACAACGATAGTAAATTTACTACAATAAAAGTTATCGTTTTTTATTTATTTGTATATAAATTAAATGTATATTTATAGATAAAAAATATAGGGGCCTACTGCAATATATATATGTCTTACGTAATGTATATTTATCAATATATTTTGAATATGTGTATAATACATTCATAAACACATATGTGTATTAAAAGTTTATGAAAATTGTTATAATTTATAAAGATAAATATAATGTTAATACAATTTTATTAAATTTTATATATTAACATACATTTACATATATACCTAACCTAGATGTATATATTTCTTAATAAAATACATGACTATACATATATTAAATTACTATAAATAATTAGTTGATGTGGTAAATATTCGTAAAGCTAATTCATACCAGTTACATTATTCAAGTAGGTATTCAATTAATACCTATATTGTGTAAAGCCGTAGTAAATCAAATATATTATTTAATCACATATGTTAACATTTTGGTGTATGATAATTTCCAGCGTGTTTCATATTAAATAATTAAATATGGTTCTATTTTAATATATATACTTGTAAATATTCTATAACTGTAGTCTGTGTGGCTCAGTCGTCAGGCACACGTTCAGTAGGTCGCGGATTTGAGTCTCGTCCGGACCATTACAATAGATTTTAATATAATATTTAGAATTGTGTTATATAATTGTGTATATGATAATAATGATCGGCTATCGTTAAATCATGGATGCATTAACATGCTTCGAATGCACATTAGAGCCATTTTCTTAAATGAAAACTTCGTTTAAGTTCCTAGGTGGGATGAAATGATTCCACCGAAATAAAACAATAATCCATAAAACAAAGTTAAATATGTATATATTCTTTTATTGGAATTTGTTTGTTTCTATATCAAAATATATTCAAATAATTTACTTCTTATCTATTATATTGAACTTTAAATAAGAGTTTACTCTTTTCTATTAGTGTTTTACATATATCTCCCACATATATGTATATATATATATATATATATATATATATATATATATATTTATGTTACATCGTTATTTACAGACCCCAGCAAACTCGGTGAAGCTGCTGGCAGGGCAAAGCATGCTGGAAACGAAACAGAGCATTCTCTCGGACACTACGATCTGAATACATACACCGGTGTACGATTAACCTTTAACCTTTGACCTCTACCGACGCACGCGTGTATGCGCTTTGATATATTCATCGTAGTGTATAGAGTAGAGAACATTTCCGTTAACGGATTCTATTAATCGCTAGGTTATTAATATTTATTATTATTAATCGTTATTATTTCGAGTAACGACATCACGTACGCACACACATACACACATATATATAGATACGATAGGCATTTTACTATATCGAAACATACTATTTTGTATTAAAACACACTAGAATACAACAGAGGCATTCTTTACGCGTTTACGGTTACGTGTATTTTATTTTAAACGATACCAGAATTTTTATGAAACTTTTTATACACACACGTGCGCACTTCGAGCTTATTAATAATTCATAACATCTAATTACCCATAATACATTTATCAGCTTTATATATATACTATGTATGAAATACTGGGCGTATGTACGCCGTACACGTGAACAATATGTTATGATAATACTATTGTTTCGCACCGTTCAGAGAGATGTTACGTCACCCAGGTGGTGCGAGTGGAAGATGCGCTCACTGCACCCGCACACCGCACACGATATCGTACGCCTACAATCATATAAATGTGTTTATTATACGTGCGACGTATTATTATAAAGTAGGTTTTTTATGTTAATGTATCACATGTTTATTTTGGAAATATATATATTTATATTTTAAACATATTATCATTTTGATGAAATTAGGTTTTTTTTAATTTATAAAAATACCATAAATATTCCGTATAATTGGTTGAGCATATTATCGCCTAAAATATGCATGACATAATTATTTATTGTGTCCAATAGCTGGGGCTAACCTATAAGTAAATATATTTGAATAACATATATGTAGGGGTGTTGGAACATTTGTGAAAAAATGGGAATGTTATCACAATATTTACTAGTTATGCATACTATATTTATGTGCCTATTTGTTCTCACATAAATGGGAGAAGAGATTTATAGAATAAAAAGAATTCTATGGAATTATAATTATAGGAATCATATTAAAATCATAATATTACCTTAATAATATTTACCATAATTAATATTTAGGAATGTTGAATAATAAATATGACGTTAAAGTCAGATATAGAACATGATACATATAATATTACTTGATTATAAGAAATGTTAACACATTAGAAAACTCATTATTAACAAACTACATTCGATCCTAAATCACTTCTCAATGATCGCCAATAAGTAAGCTACATTTAATGTAAGAGTTTTCTATCGTCAATTAATCTCCTAATTAATTATCAATAATCTCCATCTTCCACTGCATAGTGTTTCCTGATATTAATGTACTGATCAGTATTATTCGAGTAATATCATAATTTTCAACGATAAGTAGGATACTGAATTATCAATATTAGATATTGAAGTTATGGATGTAAGCAAGACCCCGAAAGAATATATATCACATGGAATTTATAACATACCAATCGAATTAATCTAATAAAGAGGGTAATTTTGTTGTAAAGGTAGGAGGAATTTAATACAGTATATTATGATAGACTATGGTCCGCACTGCATAAGTTTGGAATCCATAATGAAAGTATCGTGATTATAAAGCACTATATGATAACTATAATAGTGCAGTACTGGTCAATAATTCTTAGGTAAATATTTAAACTATAGTTGGAGTGCGACAAGGTTGTCTAATATCACCGATAGGATTCAACGCTTAAACAACGTATAGGTACGCATTACAAATATAGTAAAACACATGTTTGTATGTACATATCAACTTCAGGTACAGTATAATTTATATCGCTCACTTGTATTATCAATACTAACATATGGTTGCGACAACTGGACGATCAATTAAGCTATGTATACACAATTCAAGCATTCGAAAAAAAGTCCCACAACAAACTGCTTGGTATAAAGTAATGAATACGTAAAACATAAGCTTATTTCAAAAATCAGCAATTACGAATATTTCCTACAAACGATTAAAAGACGCAAACTAAAAATGTTAGGACACATATCCAGACATGAAGGTATCCGCAAAACTAAAATGCAAGGTATTGTTTAAGGAGTAAGTAAACCAGATTGCCCGAAATAGCAACGGCTAGATAACTTTTAATATTGGATACAAATGTATATTATGGATTTTGTAAATGTTGTACATGATCGAGATGGATGGAGACAATATGTTGAAAATGTAAGTATGTTATTTCCTATTTGATTTCTGAGTCACGGGATTAAAAGTAAAAGTAGATAAGTTGTAGTATTATATAACATATAATATATATTTATAGAGTTAACATATTTGTTTTCGCGATGGAAGTTAACATATATATAATATATATTAATATAATTATCTAGAATTATCAAATTATTAAATTATTAAATTATTTAAATTTGTATATGTATATGTATATATATATATATATATATATATATATATATTTATGTATCCATAATTATATAGTCAAAATATATTAAATATAACATAATATTAAATATTTATTCAAATTAAAAACATTCTTTTATCAAATATGTCTCTATTTTTATTCTGAAATGTTATATTTAATCTATTATGATGTTATATGATTATTAATAAATTATGTAGTTTATTAATATTTACTATATATATATATGACTATATGAATATATAACTATATTTACTATATAAAACATGAAACACACACACACAAACATACATTCCCATTCCGCATCGCTCGTCACGCGGCAAAACAAGAAGCGCGTCATGAAAATTCTCAGTTTGCAATCGAAAAATTAGATACTGAGAGCAAAAATCAAAATAGATTGATGAAGGCAAAAAGAGACATTAAGATCTCAACCTTCAATACACAGACTCTTCAAAACAATTATAAAAATACCAGAACTAATAACCTCTGCCGAAACTACAGGTAAAGATATCATATGTATTCAAGAACATAGAGCCATACATGATGACATCATCATAAAAGAAAAACCCTATGGCAATTTGAAATTAATAACCTGCTCAGCATGGAAAAATAGTGTAAATGATTCTATAGGTGGAATTGGCCTACTCGTTAATTCAAGAGCATACAGTTCTCTCTCTATTATTGAAACTATATTACCAAGAATAATGGTGGCCACTTTCCATGGTAATCCAAACACCATTATAATATCATGCTATAGTCCAACACATGTAAGCGAAGAACTTGAAGTTGAACAATTCTATATGAAATTGGCATCCCTCACAAGACAGATACCTAAACACAATATGCTAGTAATAGGAGGTGATTTTAATGCACAACTTGGTAAAATAAATAATTCTAAGTTCTCCTATCACACAAATGTTAACATAAATGGCAATATGTTGCACAACTTTATAAATTAAAATAATCTGATATGTTTAAATACACACTTCCAGAAAAAAGTTGGACAATTATGGACACATAAAGAACCAAACAAGACTTTAGCTCAACTTGATTATGTACTGATAAATAAGAAGAAGAAAAACAGTGTAAAAAACTGTAGAGCATATAATTCATTTATTTGTGTAGCATCGGACCACCGCATTGTAATAGCTAATATACAACTATCACTACGAGCTAATAAAAATAAATCTATTAGAATAAAGCCGTATGACTGGAGTAACCTAAAAAACAATGCCGATATAAGAAATAAGTTCATAATCGAAGTTAAAAACCGTTTCGAGGCTCTGCAAAATGATGAAGAAACAATATCAGCCAACACAGCATACACATACTTTGAAACTGCCTGTAAAGAATCATCTGCTAAATATATACCATTAAAGTTAAAACAGAAGAAAAGGACCCCATGGGAAAACCATGAAATCTGTCAAAATCGCAAGGATTTACATATAGCAGCAAAACTTAAAGACAAATCTCTTTTGAAAATCAGATAAAATTTAATAAAACAAAAAAAGAATTGACTTATGCATATGATGCAGAACAGAGTAAATATGTTAACAGAAAAATCAAAGATATCGAAATAGCGGCAGCAAATAAACAATCTTCTATTGCATGGCAAATTGTAAATGAAATTAGTGGTAGAAAGAACTCGAACAGCGCAAAACTAAAAGCATCTAGCAATGGAGAGAGAATCAAAATATGGCATAACCATTTCCAAGAACTGCTCGGAAGTCAACTTAATAAAACTGATGATGATGATGATGAAGAGATACTACAAATACATAATAAGTTGAATATAAAAATAGGTCTGTTCACTATACAAGAACATAAAAATGCAACTAAAAGCATAAATAATGGCAAAGCTTGCGGATTAGATGAAATTCCAGCTGAAGTTTGGAAACTGACAGAATTTCAAAATATTTTGCTAAATTTCTGTAACAGCGTATATTCTCAAAATCAAATAAAAATATGGACTGAAGGCTGTCTTTTACCGTTCCCGAAGAAAGGAGACATTTCTCAGGCCAACAATTATAGAGGTATAACCCTAACATCCATTGCAGAACAAATGTATAATTTGATGCTCCTAAATCGCATAAGACCGGAAATCGACCCTATCCTACGGAAAAATCATAACGGTTTTCGCCAGAATAGATCAACTACAGGACAAATATTGACAATCCGACGTATAATTGAAGGAGTAAGATCAAAGAATCTACCGGCCACACTATTGTTTGTAGACTTCGCAAAAGTATTTGATTCGATACATCGCGGTAAAATGAAAAATATTCTCTCTGCGTATGGAATACCCACAGAAACAGTAGAAGCAATCATGATACTCTATCGAGAAACAATATCAATGGTTTGATCACCAGATGGAGATACACTATACTTCGAGATCACTACTGGGGTATTACAAGGAGACACGCTTGCACCTATCCTTTTTATAATATGTTTAGACTATGTCTTGAGAAATCACTAGAAAACTATAGGATATTATAATCTACCGGCGGAAATACTGAAATCAGGAGGTGACTCTCGAATTAGTAATTTTATTTAATTTATTATAGATGTGACATGATAGGATATACTAACCAGAACCGCACATACGATAACAGTGCTAACTAAACAGAACATCATTTTGGATGACAAGTCAATAACTAGATCTATATATATAGATGATAATAAACATCTCGGTCTCACCATAACAAAACAAATGATTAGCCGTCATCCTGCAATATACATAACTGATACTGATTATGATAATGATTTAGCCATTACATTAGATAACGTTGAAGATGCGAATATAATGATAAATAAAATCGAAGAAGCCGCAGGTGAAATAGGAGTAGGTGTAAATGCAGATAAAACGGAATATATATCTCTGAACCAGAAAAATAATAGTTGTATATAAAGTCTAAAGGGTAAGATCATCAAATAAGTAAATGATTTCAAGTATCTTGGAAGCTATGTCGCATCTACTGATCATGACGTCAATGTAAGGATTGGACAGGCTTGGGCCGCACTAAACAATATGACATCAATATGGAAATCTAATCTCTCTGTAAAGCTGAAGAAAAATTTCTTTAGGGCCATAGTTGAATCGATCCTTGTATATGGCTACATCACATGGACATTAACTTCTCTAGAGAAAAAGATTGATGGAGCATATACAAGAATGCTACGAGCTGCCTTAAATAAAAGATGGCAAGATCATATGTATAATAATGAATTATATGGAAATATCCCAAATATCACGATTACAATTAAAGAACATAAGATGCGTTTCTCAGGACATTGTTGGCGAAGCAGAGAAGAAATGATCAGCGAAGTGCTTCTATGGGAACCTTTACATGGGCAACGAAAACCTGGACGGCCGAATAAGACATATACTGCACAACTTAGAGAAGACAGCGGATGCACTACAGATGAACTGAAGACAGTGATGGGAAACAGAGATGAATGGAGAAAACTTGTCGTGCTATGCAGAGCAAGCTCGACCTGGTAATGTAAGGTAAGGTATATATATATATATATTCAAAAAGACAACAAACTAACTACATAACAATATGTTAATTAATACTATATTATACATTCATATTTTAACGTTGATACCTGATTTTAGTTTAAAAATCAGTTCGGATAGTTTACATATAATTTACATATGTAATTATTAGAAAATAGTGACGGTTATAATAATTATTATATAGATTATATTAGTGACACATTTATTAGATATTTATAAATAAAAAGAATATTTATAATTAAAGAGGTAATCTGTATACTGATCTATAATAAATTTCCTTTCTATAATTATTGAGTATCTCGCTGTAGGTCAATAAAGTTGAGTGTGTTTTATTGAACTTATTCATTCCTGTTACTTCGCTATATAACTCTCAGTATTTAGAATATAATATCGTTTTCATCATAGATCTGATCCTAGTATAATGTACATCATCAACTATAGTTATATATATGTACCATATTTATGAATACTACTTATTTACTTATCACAATTTTTTCTTACATTTTTGTATGTGTATAAATATAAACATATATGATAACTATAGTTTATTAAAACAATATATTTTAAATTCTACTATATTTATATTTGTTTTTAAACCATAATTTGATGATTTTGATTCTATTATTGTTGATTTTGAATTTAATTTTCCTAATTCATATTATAATTTAATTAAAATATTAAAATAAATGTATATATATATATAATAATAATTGTAACATATTTATACTATAGTAACATATTTATACTATATTCATATATAATACATTATTATATTAATATAAATATATTATATATTATATATATTATATATTATATATATATTATATAAGTTATTAGGCACCATAAAACAGAGGTTCGAAGTAATTCATATATTAGAGAGGTAGGAGTTGTTGGTAGTAAATAACGTGTGAGAAAGGTTTCATAATTGGAGGCAATTATATAAAGGTGAAACTATGTTACAACATTTACTTTTCCGGATTTTAAGGAACGATGTATCTAAACAAACAAAGCAAGGTTCTGAGTTAGGATGAAGTGAGTATAAATGGCGCCATGTATGGAAAGTAATATATATATATATATATATATATATATATGAATAGATATACATATGGATTAGTGATAGAAGCCTACATAGTTATCATTTATTGTAGGGTAAGGTGGAGTGATTTTCATAAACGTATAACACCTGGTCTGCAACTTATAGATTATTGAATGACACACATTTTGGTATAGGTTTTATAATTTATGGTGAACTAGAACCTAGTAAGCATTTTATACCATAATATACTATATTATACACTATAAAATGCTATATCGAAAATATTTACGCTAACAAATGAGTTAAAAATTACTATTAATGTATGGATATGCGTAATAAATAAAAATCACATAAAATATTTATTTCCACATACGATAGCAATTTTTTCAAAAATTGATTGAATTTGATTCCTATGTTCTAAATGTTAAAACATGCTATCTACACCATGTTAAACTTCTAGGTGATTGCGTAATACATTGTAGGTATCGGTTTTAAAAAAAACTTCGGATTTATAATTATAAGTACTTCCTCTTATTAACCGAACCCACTCAATATCAATTTTCGAAAATACATATGTATTCACTCCACCTTATTGTAGGGCAACCTGATTGTGAGTAATCGATTAGCCAGAAGAGGAGTGGTCATTAAGTCGAGATAAATATCATAGGTAATAGTCTTCTTGAAGCAGTGTAAATATTTTATAATTTATCGAGTATCCAGTGTTTAACTATAGTTAATTTGGTTCATAAGCCAGTAATGATAATTGTATATATATATATATATATATATTTAACTGTCTGTGTGGCTCAGTGGCTAAGGATATACACAAGCAGTAGGACACGAGTTCGAGCCTCGTCCGGACCATTAATTAATTTTATAAAATGGGTCTTAAAATATTATTTAGAAGTGATCATATATAATTGTGTATAAATAAATGATCGGCACTCGTTAAAACCATGGATGCTTAAATATTAGAGCGGCTTCGAAGGGATATTAGAGCCATATATGGTTATAAGTGAAAACTTTATCTAAGTTCCTGGACGGGATGAAAGGACTCCACCAAATACAAATAACAATAACAATAACAATATATAAAGTCAATAACTGATAATATTCAGTTTTCTGCAGTCGGAATATAAGTCTAATATAGCGATTTATTATTTTATCTTGTACACATTTACATTATGCAGATTGGAATTTTACATATATATATATATATATATATATATATATATATATATCATGAAGATATATTATTAATGTTATTAACAATATACATTGAAAAATAAGTATTATAAATAAATATTAACATATTTTGATCATACATATTTATTTGTTAAATATCTATAAAACCAAAATATTACAATTAGGATGAAAGCATACATCAAAATATCATAAATAATTAACTGTATTCGATGTTAGGTTAGTTTATAAAATTAGGTTATAACCAATGTATCATACAAATATGAGAATGTGATTTTTTAAATTGATACAATTGTAATACATTTTATAATTAAGTTATAATTAATTTATAGAAAGATTATTAAATTCTATAATATACGTAATTTTTTTTATTTTTTCAAAATGTTATTTAAAAAACAGTTATGTTCAATAATGTGCAACTAAAACGCGCTAATAAAATATTAGATGTGGATTATGAATTAATTTCAGGCGCTATATTACTATTCGTGTCTATACAATGTTGTGATCTAGTGACTTCATCCATTATATATATTAATAGGAGTATAACAGTATTTATATTAAACCATAATTAACTAGGACATAATTAAATAACGTAGTAATTAAATTTAAAGTTAAGAAATTAGGTTACGGTAATAGTAAATATTATATGAGAAAGACGTTTTTATAGTGAATTATACTTACTAATAATGTTTATGTATCTAGGTGATCCATTTTTTATAAAAATTATAAGTGGTTTAATGATGTAAATTACTTACATTTTTGAAATAATCTAATTAAGATTATTTAATAAATAAAATAGATTTATTGAAATATTTGAAATATATATTGGTTGTTTTGAAAATTTGGTCATATATGTTATATTCTGTCATATGAAGTGTTATAGGACTGGTTTTTAAAATTTAAATTTTTCCATGCGATGTGTAACCTTACAGTATAAAAAAAATAAATAAAAATTAACTATTAATTATTTATATTTTGTTAGTATAAATAAAAACAAACTTTAAAAAAATAATAATTATTATTATCATGTATTATATATATATATATATATATATATATATATATATATATGAATGAATGAATTATGTTTATAGACAAATTCTAAGGAGAAAGCGATCAACTTTATTGATTCGATACCTCCATAAAATCATAGTAATATAAAAAAAAAATGAAATGATTAAATACAAAATTAATCACATACGAAAATAATACAAATTTAAAATTAGAAACAAATATAAAATATAAAATTACAATAATAAAGGAGATAAATACATTTGATACAGATAATAAAAATAAAAGTTATGATTCGTGAATAGGCATTCATAGTTAAATATTAAAAAAAGAGAAAAATAAATAATGTTTACTATCAATATGACATATATGTTAATACTTTTAAATAACAATTAAAATTAAAACTGTTAAATAAATAATTGATTATTTTATAATATGCATACAAATGCAATAGGATAATATCATTATAGTGTAATATGAACAAAAAAGAATAATGAAAATACAATAATATACAATAAATTAAATCATGTTTTTTAGATTTTTTTTAATACTGTAGTGCAAACATGTTTATAATTTTAATACTGTTTTTTTTAAAGATTATAATCCTATTTATAATTTTTATTAATAATATTTATTATAATTTTTAATACTGTTTAATTTTTTAAATTTTATTTGTAATACTGTTTATAATTTAAATTTGTAATACTGTTTATAATAAAAATGTGTAAATATTTTAAAATGATTAAAAAAAGATATTTGCCAAAATTATAATAATTAATATTTATATAAAAATTAACTATATTGTTTAATACAAAATTATTTTAATACTTTCTTCAGTTTTAGAGTATACTTATTAATTACTCATATATGAGTAATTGTAATAATTTTTAAAATATTATTAAACATTATTGAATTATAAAGTATAGGTCCTTTGAAAAATATGGTATTTTGAAATCTATTGGTTTTTATTAGTGGTAAAATAAATTTTGTTTTATTTATATTATATTTAAAATAATTAATTATATCGTTAATATATTTATTATTTAAAAGATTATATATAGTTAAAATATTTCTAAAAGATATAAGATCATAATTTTTTTAAATGTTACTATTATAAAATAAAATTGATGTATGCGATAATCTTTTTATTAATTATTCGTATTTTTTTTTTGTGATAAATTTAATATATTTAAATTAGAATTATAAATATTACCCCATATTTCAATACCATATGATAAATTAGAAAAATAAAGAGTTCAATAAAATAAAATTGTTGATATTTAAATATAATTACCTTTTCATTAAGTATATTATTTTTTAAAGTTTGATATTTAAATTATCAATATACAGTATATATAATGTATAATAATAATTTTTATTTATAATGTATAATAATAATTATATAATATAATTATATAATTATATAATAATAATTATTATTATATATATATATATATATATATATATATATTAATATATGTTTATATAAAAATAAAACCTTTATTTGCTCTATGTATGATTATATAAATAATAATGATACTACTAAATATTATTATTGCAATACACGATACCAAATACTTATTAGATGACATTTCTACTAAAATGATATTATTTATATATTACACATACATCATTAAATATATATATATATATATATATATATATATATATATATATATATATATATATATATATATATATATGTGATGTATACGATGCAATGTTTCCACCCTCGAGTAGGGAAATTCAGAATTTAAATTATTAAAATATTAGTAGAATTTTATAAATTACAAATTTAAGTAATGTGATTATTTCAATTCAATTAACATGTTAGATATCCCAATAAATATCCATATTTAATACCACTAATATGAGTTATAACTGAATTCTCTATATACCATGGAAACTTAATACAAATTGTATGTAGGCAAATTATATTAGTATTAAAATATATATTATTACATTTTTTAAATATATAAAATTATTATAATATCACTTTGTATTTAAATAATATATAGTAATAATAAATTTATGTGCAATATAATATTGAAATTATACTAATGATAACATTATATATATATATATATGCCATTTTTATTAATATATATGAAATAATTAAAAATATATTTGTATGAAATTAAGTACAAATTAATTATTTATATATTTTTAAATTGTGATATTTATATATTCATATTTTAATATGTATATATATATATATAAGGATATCATCATAATATCTGAAATTTGTATTGAATTGAAATATTTTATTTCATTTTATTATTGATAAATAATTAATTGTTTAAGTTATTTAATTATTGACAAACTTAAGTTTCCTCTAATTTAAATTATAAATTAACTCGTTGTGATTAATACATTGATGTGTTAACTTATTCTATCATCAGGCATTAAATGCGTATATACCTCCTATAACCTCTGGTGGTTATATGAGTTATTCGTAAATATGACAGAGATATATTGTATAATAATTATATAATACTAATTCGATACACCATTCACACACACACACACACACATACACATATATATATATATATATATATATATATATATATATATATATATATATATATATATATATATAATATCGATTAATATTTATTCTAACGATATCTTTCTTTTTCATGTTTTAACTATATGGAATTATGTAGTCATTACATACATAATATACACACACATATATATATATATATATATATATATATATATATATATATATATATATATATATATATATAAATATATATATATATACGGTCAACTACCTCGAAAATCTTCTGACTATTTTATTTGTCCGTTTATTGTTTTTTTCTTGTTATTATAATAATACAATGTATCTTATCTTATCTTATATATATATATATCTAATATTATATTATATATATAGGTATAATAGTTATTTATATCATATACATATAATAATACTTTATATATTATTTTTTATTGTAGACAAATTTATGTAGATTCTTTTATCACAACCTTAATCTTAAAATGACTAACTAATATATATATATGAAATAATACATAAGATAAAACGAATATCTTGATTTAAATTATCTATAGAATTTCATAATATATATTATATTATTTAAATTATAGTAGTATGTTAACATATATTACTTTATATAACATTATATTATAATTTATATTATATATTATATATATATATAAATATGAAGATAATTTTAATTAAATATAACATATATTTCCTAACTTTATAATAAATATATATTTTTTATAAATTATTAATATAATAATATAAATAAATACCATTCCATTTATAAATTTGATTTTCAATTCTTTTTCGAGTAAATCAAAATCATCAGCTATTTTATCAAATATTTTATTTTTAATGGAATATATATATATATATATATATATAGTAAAATTATAAGTAATGTGTCCCCAATATGTAATATTCTTATTAATTTTGTGGTAAATGAATATATGTTAAATGTGTGTACACGTTATATAACATACTATATATTCCTAGTATTGTAAACGGGTCAAAATATTGAACATTTGGTTCTGCATATGTTAGAATATTGAAAATTTGTTTCTCCAGAAGTCAAAATATTGAAAATTGTGTTCTCGATAAGTTAATAAATTGAAAAATTAGTTATAGAGAATGTTGAAATATTAATATATATATATATATATATATATATATATATATATATATATATATATATATATATATATATATATATACTAAGGATATATTAATGATATATATGAAATAAAATTAATACCTTATTTAAAATATATTACTATTGATTTACTTATTTTCAATATCTAAATAATGTATCAATAATATTTAGTAAATTAAGGTCATAACATTAAGCATTATATATTAACTCATTGATAATAAAATTGTTGTCAAATTAATTGATAACTAAATATATTGCTAGATTTTAGTTTATTATTATTACATTAAGTTTAAATTACTATCATTTTTTTTTAAATAACCTTTTTTTTTGATAATATATTATAATATATTATCTTATAAGATATTATTAGTATTTAAACTCTGAAAAAACATAATAATCCGAAACGAAACCCGTATGATCCGAAATTTTAAAAATACGACCCGAAGTCATATTTTGATACCCGAAAATACCCTAAACTACTCGATACCATTTACAATACTAATTCCTAGGAAAGTATATATAATTATCATTTAAAAATATGTGTTAATAATACATATATATATAAATACATTAAATACAGTATACTATATTAAGATATTATTGCCAGTATATATTTAGTAATAATATTCATTAAATAATGAAATATTATACAATATTACATTTGCTTATAACATTCGTTATTATTAGGTAATTAAATACCATGACATTACTGCAGTTATTTTATTATATTATTAGTGATATTTATATATATTTAACTTTTATTATCGTTTTAATAAATGTAATGTTTTTGATACTTTGGTTTATTAGAATTTATCATATGTGTGTCTATATACTACCCCTATGCGCCTTTGGTCTACCCCTATCAGGTACATATAATACTATAATATAGATAATAATGAAAACAAATAATATATAAATAAATGTATAACAAATAAATACAATTAAACGATAACAATATTCAATTCAAAAAAATATTAATGATGAACTGGGAATTAACATTAGTGAATAGTATTTCTATTATATTAATAAAATGGAGGCATTGAGGAGCATTATGAAAGAAGGGTATTAACGGATAGATATAATGGAATTAGAAAGCTAGTTACATACAAATATAATAATAGCTGAAAGTATATTTTCGATATTTTAGGGATGATATGTTATGGCAAGTTAATTAATACCGGTATTGGAATGTAATGAGGTTAGTGAAAAAATGTTAGTGTTAGAAGGACAGTTATATATGATAAAGAGATAGAATATATGGATTTATGAGTGAGTGAAATAAGATATAGTAGGGAACGTTTTAAAGGGACAATATAATGAGGAGTTGATGGGAGCATAGTTTAAGAGGTAGATATATATAGTATAGAAGTAATGGAACAAGGAGGATTAGTATAAATATGAGAAATGCTGATAGTATTTATAAAGATAATGCTATAAGGTTATAAGGCCATTCTTTATACGATGTATTTTGAAGAGATGATAATTGGCTTATTTTTATATATAAGCTAAGTGGAAATGAAGTATAGATTATATAACAAAATAACACCAATATTTAGGATATATGATGATAGATTGATAGGTGACGATATATTATCCATAAGGAATAGAGAAAGGGAATGGTTGGGATGAAGTTGGGTAAAGAAATGGCACATTTTAAGAATGATATTCAATTAAGATATATAAAGATAACCATTTGAATATTGTTTTATGTAGACCATTCTTCTTGAGATAATTATGTGATGTGCCATATATCAAAATTCTAATGATCAAATTATTTTTAATCAAACAAACATGATAAATATCAAATTAAAAGTTGGTAGAAAATGGATCGAGATACTGTAGTTTAGATGTTGTCGAGTATTTGCAGTAGAGTATGTCAACTGGAATGAAATAATCTATGTGCACTCTGAAGTTACCGATACCTATATCATAATTCATTTTTTAACATAAACTTATTCAATTTTATAGCAACAATGCATTCTAATATATTTCTATACAACTATAATTCGGAAATGGGGTAATATATGTTGATTAGATCAGATCTTATTACTTATGAAGTGATAGTAGCATGCATTAACGAAGTAGGATATAATAGGATATAATATCACGTAGATAATGAGATAATGTGTTAGATAAGTATTTGAAAGTTATAACAATATATGTTATATGGCTAGTATACTCTATTACCCTTATGGCAAGAAGAAGTATAATTATTATTAATATCAGATATAAAATATCTAGAGGGAACATAACTATTGACATATATAGGATTGATTTACTAATGCGAATATAAGGTATATTACTATTTTGTATGAATGTTGAGAGTATATATACTCTATAGAGTACATTAGTAACATTTATTCAGAGAGGTGATTAGCAATTATATTATATAATATATAGTTTTATCAACCCATATGATTTTCCATTTAACGACTTCCTAGATTACCTTTATACCGACCCCGTATGATTTATAATATCTAATCAAAATAGATATTTTGTTTACTTTAAATTGCTCGTAATGTATGTGTATATTATATTAACACCATTAATAACACTATACAATGCCTGTTTAGTATATTTAATTATATTCATATTCAGTTAATTTAAATTTTAATATACAAATATAAAGTTTGAATATAAATTTAATATGAATATTAAAATTAAATTCAATAATATATAAATGCGTGCGTTTTATAATTCATTAAATCTATTTATGTCTACTATTTTCATTGAATAGAATAATACTGCAATAATTGCTACCATGAATATGTTAGGGTGTCGATAATAGTAGAATGTGGTTAGTATTAGGCACATGTGTCCTGTTATTATTATTATGATAATTTATGTTGTTATTCGAGTCTTTGTCTTCAATAAAGTATAAATTAACAATCACTGTATTACACACACACATATATATATATATATATATATATATATATATATATATATATATATATATATATATATATATATATATATAATATAGTTTAATATGTGCTATATTATTAAATATTACGGTATTTATCAATACATAATTTTAATTGTTTATATAGTATTGCTTATACGATTGAATTATTTATTAATATATATATATATATATATATATATATATATAATTAAAGGAAATTAACATAATTCAAACTATATATATATAATTTTAAATTAGGTTATCTCCCCTTACAAATATACCATTTAGTCATTATATTTCAGTTGACATATTTCTGTCATTATAGATTATAACATAAATATATTTATGTATTCGAAAATATCATAAATATAGAAGTATATATATATATATATATATATATATATATATATAATTATAAATATATAATAATGCATCATATTCAATAACTAAATCAATTTTAATAAATACAAATAAATTGTGATATTCCCCTAATGGTAACTAAATATATATAATTTTAGAATCTATGTAAATGAAAGTATCTACATAATTCTATATACTATATATTATGTATGTGCATGTCCGTATTATGTATATTTAGGTCATGGTGTATACACATATTTAATATAAATACATATATATATATATATATATATATATATATTATGTAATTTAAATAACCACTATACATTTCATATGTTTCGTTATTACATCTACCTCCGGTGCAATGTTCCCAACATATATCTAAATAAGTAATGTATTTAACGCAAGTTATATCTTAGGTTATATTATATAATACACATTTAAATTTATATATATATTAATATTTATTTAATTAATAACATTATTTAATTAATAATATATCAATATTTATTTAAATTATAAACTGTGAATAATGAATAATATATAATACTTAATTAAAAGTTATAACTATAATTATCATTATAATCAATGATTTTATGAATGATTAATAATAAAGTATATTACTGAAGTACATAATATATTATAATATACATAATAGTTTATACTACAATGATCAATAAGAAATATTAGGATATCACTATTATGAAACAAATTATATATATATATATATATATATATATATATATAACTCAGAAGATGTAGCGAACTACTGGGTAGAAAAAAAGCAAGGCTTATCTAGTTCTACCCTGTTAATTATTCGAGAATGGAAAATAATTATACAAATGTATATGATAAAAAATAATAGGCAATTTGATAAATTTTTACAAAACTAAAAAAAAATAACTAAAAGGATGCAATCTTATTTGATAAAATTATATAACTAAATAATGAGTTATTCAATAAAACAACGATATTGTCATATCAATATATTATTTCCATAAAATATATATGAATATACATATACATATATATACACATATACACACATACGTACATTAATACACGCATATACAAATGCACACACACAAATACATATACATACATATAGGTTCACCCATACAAACATACCTACATAAACAAAAATATACATATACAAATATAAATATAGAAAATGAAAGAAGTCTCTATTATCACTATATAATTTAAATGAAGATACTGATGAATACATATTAACAAAAATAATTAAATGTAAAAATATAATAAATTACAGAAAAAATCTACAGAAAAAAATTGCAATTTGGATATTTATATTATATAATAAAAGCTCATATATATCAAATATGTACATTAAAAACAAAAATTAAAAAATTAATAAAAAATTAAAAAATTCCATTCCCGAGTAATTACTTCATCATGTTTGAATATAAATTAAATTAAATAAAATATAATAAATAAAATTAATATATAAAATTAACTAAAAATAGTTTAAAAAAAAATAAATAGATATATAGTATATATATATATACTATATAGGTAAATTTATACGTATTACATTATTTATATCACTTTCATTGTCCAAACGCTAATTATTATCCATACATCTAAAATTATCATAATTAAATCTATTCCTTGATTAAATATTATTTATATTATTTTTGATTCCATGATTACCTAACCAACATCTAAATGTAAATAATTATATATGCATGTATATCGATAGCATAAGCATCTCTTATTTATGTATACATATGACTATCATCGATATAAAGAAAGTTTCTCTATATAGAACAGGGGTTCTTAAACTTTTGTTGTCATGACCCTTTTCATAAAATAAAATGTTACTATTACCCACAATTATTTTGAAAATAAAAAACAGATTTGCTTAAAATATTCATTGAATCATTCATGATTTGTGACTTTGTTTTTTTATATACTAAATTTGAAATATTCGGCAAAGTCTTGCTTAAAATGCATATCAGTTATCATTATGCTTAAAGTTTATTTCTAGCTTTTGATTTTATATTCAATAATGTAGAAAATCCTTTTCCGCATAAATACGTTGATGACAATAGTAAAAGTATTCGCATGCACTTTTTCAGCCTATTTTGGATATTGTGAAGATATCGTTGTCCAGAAATCTGATATGTTTTCTTCTTGTTTGAATACATTTTTCATGGATGTATTATTTATTAAACTAAGAAATTCGTTTTCCATTTCCTCAGGAATAGGAAATGTATAATTCATAATTATAATAAACGGATGTTCTGTACTTTTACCTTGAGATTAAAAATGGATATTTAATTAATCCATGAGCTCAAATACATGTGCTATAACATTACCTTTCGACAACCATCTGCCAGCCGTATAATAAAGAAGGCCCTTGTTAGTTGAATTCAACTCTTGACATAAAAGCCGAAAAATACGTGTATTAAGTGCACTTTTTAAAATAAAATTAACCATTTTGATATTTGTAAACCGATTTAATATTAATAGGAAGAGTTTTCGACGCTAAAGCTTCTCGATGATGTATATAATTATATATAATTATAGTGATATCTGGATTCTTCTTTTTTACTAAAGTAGCAAATCCTGATTTTGATCCTAGCATTGCTGGAGCTCCATCTGTGCATACACCAGTTAATGCTGACCAAGATAGTTCTTCTTTTTCGAAAAATTCTGAAAATATGTTCATTATATCAATAATTTAATGCCGAGCAAGCTCGAACTGGTAAGATAAGGTATATCAATAGCCTCTGTCGTTGTTTTTAAAGGTTACAAAATATAAATTCTTCTTCAACTTTGCTATCGCGAATGTAACGTACATATACTAATAACTGTGAGATGTGAGAAATATTCATCGAGTTGTAAAAAAAAAAGAAGTGAGATTCTAATGTTTTTTATTACTTGTAATTTAATGTCTTCTGACATTTAATCAATTCTATTTTTAATTGTATCATTGGATAAACTAATCTGACTCAATATGTATACATATTTCTATTCCAAAAGCAATTTGGCAGTTTTAATTATACAATGAAACCATAGGGTGTCAATACAGTTTCTCCTATTGTGTATGCTTTTTTGATTGGCAATAAGAAGCGCTATTTCTTAGGATACTCTTGTAACGTTACTTGATTGAAACATTACACTTGAATCATTGTCCAAACGTGATCGTTTAAGTTGAGTTTTTTTAAACTTGAAAAACTCAATAGAGGGGCGTAATGCTCTATAGAGGAAATCTTATAATTGCTACTTGTTTTGGCTCGCAGGAAAATTTAACTCGTCGAATAGCTGACTTGATTCTAAACATATCATTTAAATATTGAGAATGTAATTGTTCACCAATAATAATACTAATTGAGATTTACTATTACACGGAATTTTCAGAGAAATCTTCTTTTTAAAATTTAATATTATTAATAAAAAACCCCATGACCCTCTGAAAAACACCTATGACCCTTTTTTGGGTCATGACCCATAGTTTAAGAACCCCTGATATAGATGATGACTATAAACCTGCATATAGTTAACAAACTATGGTTATGCATATCATATCATGATATGCATACCATAATAATATGTTAGGATAAACTCGAGATCAGTGTTATACTACAAAATATCTGTACACACTAACTGTTACACGCATTCATTAACTTATATATGGAAGTTGGAGATTGGTTTATAGTTGGAGATGATTGGTTTTTCAAGGTATGTTTTTTTATGATTGGTCTAACATAATATTAATATTATAGTTACCTATTAAGTCTATTATTTAGATAAGCATATTAAGGGGATCACTACGTTCGCGGGTTTACATGTACATATATACGAGTTTTAAAAACTCTCCAACTTGAAATATTTTAAATGTTTTTACATAATTTTTTCGCATTTGTAATAATAATCTTCATTCTATAATATGATTGTATTTTTTGTATTATATATATTTATTATAGGAGTAATTCAAACAAAATAAAATAACATGTCATCAAATAAATAACATGAACTATATATTATAAATTCTACTTGTTATATATCACTGTAGTGATATTTACTTCACTTATTCAGTGATTTATTTTAATCCTTATTTAATCCTTATTTACTATTACAAATTATATAATAATATATTTAATATATTAACTATTATACACATTATATATATATTAGTCTATACAAAATAGTTATTTAAAATTATATTAATTGTTTGATATAAATTTATATAAAATAAATTAGTAATTAAAATATTAAAACGAAATACATTAACAAATAGGTTATTTTGTGTGTATTATATTAAAGAATTAATTGAAAATGTATAAATATATAAAATATATTATAATATATAAATATATATATATATATATATATATATATATATATATATATATATATATATATATATATATGTAATAATGAGTGGTTGAAATAGGTGTTAGTAATATTACACCGCTAAAAATGATAGATAACCTTGTATTTAAATTACTTTATATTATACAATCAAAATAAAAGCTATACACTAATGCTTTTAAAAATATACACAACATTACAATATATAATATTACAATATAACTCTATACAAACCTCCACGCTTCAAGGTATAATCAGAAATTAAATAATATTATTAAATCTAATATAATTCAGATTATATTATTGCTACGCGACAGTTCATTGGTCCAACCATTTTATTAAAATTAACTAAATAATATTAAATAAAAAAACACAAAAATCAATATATACCAATTCAAAATTTATACTTTTATAATTATTACATACCATAAAACAAAAACATAACTAACTAAACATATATAATAAACTGAATAACATTAACTAAAAACACACACAAATCAATATATACGAAATCAACATTTATACTTTTATAATTATAACATAATACACAACAAAAAAATAACTAATTAAAAAAAAAATATATATATATATATATATATATATATATATGTGTGTGTGTATGTGTGTATATACTGATTACTTTTAATTTCAATATTATTATAAGTTATTGTTGCATATTTTTGAAATATACATAATTATATAAGTGTATATTAAAAATAAGTTAAAAGTGTAATAAAACAAACGATATGGTTGCTGATTATTACATCCTACAGGACTACTTGGAAAAGTATCAATGGTATCCCTTAGTAAATCGTATCGTGTTAAAACATACCCGTTTTTATTTATACCATTTCCTATAGGTATATCACATCCCCTTGACATGTGTATCTTTGAATGTATGTATTTACATTTTATAGTGTGTTTAATATTATAATGAATTATCATTACATTTATATATATATATTTATATATATAGATATATATAGTCTTTTTTTAGATAACATTAACACAATAAAGCTATCATTTGATAATCATGTAGACATTATAATTATGATGAACATTTTAATTGTGATATTATTAGTATTACTATTATTATTATTATCAGTATTATTATCATTATGAAAGTTTTTATAAACACACTATATTGTATTGAAATACATAATGAACAATTTTATTAATACGAAATACAGATAGGATATATAACGGATTCCTAAATATTATTTCTTCTGTGATTTTTTTTTATAATCTATAATAATCCAACTTATTATTTCTGTATTCATTCTTTTTGTCTCGTTTTATATTCAAAGTAATATTAATATATAATTTGTATCGGAAAATATTGTTATTTTATTATTATGTTCTCCTCACACGCTCGTTGGGACTAACATTAAGAGTGATTTTATTTTCTAGATCCTAAAACAATATTTATAATTCTATGAATGGTAATATAAATATATATATATTGGATCAATATTGGTCATATGGAGAAGTTTTCTTATATATATAACAAACATAATTTGTATATAAATCTAGAAATGTAGTTATGCATGCGTAATTGCATTGTTTATATTTATAAACAATGACATTTATTTGAATGTTTTTAATTTTATTTATATTTTATTGTAATGTATTGATTTCATGTATTTCATTGTAATATTGCATTGATGGATACAGTATTGATAAGTACTGTATACAAATGATGCTGAGAGAGATATAACACCATTATCAACACAATAATCCATAGATCTGGACAAATAACCAATTTGGAAAATGAAGTTAGAAATACTATTCAGAGATTAAAGACTGGTAAAACTATAGGATATTATAATCTACCGGCGGAAATACTGAAATCAGGAGGTGACTCTCGAATTATTAATTTTATTTAATTTATTATAGATGTGACATGATAGGATATACTAACCAGAACCGTAAATACGATAACAGTGCTAACTAAACAGAACATCATTTGGAATGACAAGTCAATAGCTTGATCTATATATATAATATACAAAATTATCCTGATTCGATCACTATGGTGATATAAATAGTTCAATAAATATTCCTGTATGCTTTTAAAATGTGGACCTTAATACGTATATACAATGTAAAATCAAAGTATTTGACACGCTATGTTTAATAAGACTACTCAACATTAGTTTTAAAGATCGAATATCAAACGTCGAAGTAAGGAAATGGGTCATAAATGAAATTGGACAAAATTCAGAACTACTCGCGATTTGTATTGCTAGAAAATTGAAATAGATTGGTATTGTTAAAGATCGAACACCATGTCCCAAATGATTATGTAAGGAACCGTCGATACTAGAAAACAACTAGGTCGACCAAGACTCGGTGAAAAGACAATATCGTTAAATAGACCGGTCTCGAAATGAACGATTATGAAAAACTCAATTGTGCCCATATTGCACCAAAAATGCTAAAGGATGGGTTACATCTTAAAGGTTAGATATATATTAATATATATATATATATATATATAATATATATATATATATATATATATATATATATATATATATTAATATACTACCGTATAATCGACTAAGTTTATCAAAGAAAAACAATTTGAGCTACATTGTATTACATCCATAATTAAATGACTACCTATGTAAATGTATATATATATATATATATATATATATATATATATATATATATATATATATATATGTATACATATACATATATTATGATATATATTATGGGATAAATAAATATTATAAATATATTTACTTTATATAAGTATATAAATATGCATTAATTATACAATTATTGTAAATATATATACCTATTTCACATTGCGTAAATTCCAAATCAATGTTGCGAGTACTGCTACAAAGTATACACGTTGAGATTGCATTTCTATTTAATTATATTAATTATATATAATATTAATTTAAAATTAATTTAAAAAATATACATATATAAATATATAATTCATTATATATATATTTATCATATTATATATATTTATAAATCATGTATTAATAATTATAATTATAAACTTTAGTAAAGTAAAATATGATGTTATATTTAAAATATTTAATAAAGAAAAATATGATATTATATTTTAAATATATAATTTTTCATTATCTAAATTGTGTAAAATATAATGAGCTACGATCAAAATGGACGAATGAGTTGAAAATGTTAAATTTTAAATGTGAAATAAATATGTATAGGCTTACTTTGGGATGTAATGCAGCTAAAAAAACCAAGCAGTACAAAACAAAACTAATTACACATAATAACCTACAAATATCAATACAAATTAATAACTCAAATACTATTAACTTGTATTTCAAATGTAACATTTAACCCTGAACTCTTCCTTTTTGATAGTCTCCCTAACATGGTCATATTTCTAATAAAATACATTATTTTAATTACAAAGTGATAAATAAGTGATAATAAGAAATAAATAGTAGTTAAAATCATCATATTCATAAAATCATTATATTTAATGATATACATTATTAATCAATATTAATAATAAAAAACAAAGAAATGTATAATATTACTATAACTATAGTTATACTGTATACAGTTGGGGTTCCAGGATTTGATAAGCGCAGGCATCAATATATTATATAAATGTACTTAAAAATGTCCTAATATTATGATGGTGATGATCATTGTATTTATCCACAGAAATCCGTATGTAAAATATACTATAACGTGCATAAGAATATAAATAAATAAAAGTGATTATAATAATAATAATAAAATAAAAATAAGCCCCTTGGAACCGTCTCAGTAAATGTAATTGTATTAAAAAATAGTATGCACAATAGATTGTAATTAATTTACTAAATATATATGTAGGTGAATAAATTCATAGAACATCTATATGTATACTGTTATATGACATAGTATCTGGTATTAATATATATATTAATATATTATATATGTATGTATATATATATATATATATATATATATATATATATATATATATATATATATATATATATATATATATATATATATGTGTGTGTGTGTTTGTGTTTAGGGTGACTCAGAGATTTGAGTATATATATATATATATATATGATTCACCCTACATATAGAGTCATCACTAATACCACATGAGTAATACTAAATGAGTATTGTATTCTATATTATTTGAATATATTATAATCATAAAGTTAACATGTCATTTTAAATGATAATACATGTTTATTTAGTATATATTTATGTTAAATTAGTAAATAATGTTTAACCTCGATGATGTAGCAGACTCCACTCGATATCGTGTAACTATAAAATTAGGTATAAATGTCATAATTTCCTTTTTAGTAAATCAAAGAAATATTAATAACAATAAATACAATTATTTGAGTAAGATTAATAAGTTATTATTATATATTATTAACAATATTATATTACTAATGTAATTTAATAGAACACACTATGTGAAATGAATTATAAAGAAATATTAAAATCATAAGAAATTATATTACTTTCAAAATACAATTACTAAATTATTTATTAATAGTATAATTAAAATATATATATATATATATATATATATAAAATTTGATATCGTACTTAAATATATATATATATATATATATATATATATATATATTATAAAGTGAAGTCTGCAGATATATCGATTAATGTAATATACATTTATGTCAAATTGAATTTAATTCAATGCTGTCATTATGTAATATCAATATATCGGCATACATAATTTTTGTTAGGCTTCACACTCGTTTGATTGCATAGCCTTGTGTATATTTCTATTTTATAATTAAATGTGTTATCATTTGTATTATATAATTATAATTTGTTTATTTAGTGTCGTTATTTTCCTATAAAAAAACGTTGCTCGGTGAGGTCGATATACTTTTGGTTATTACCGGGTTGGTACTATACTGTCTATTCTATATTTTCATTGTCGTTATTATTAGTATTATTATTATTATTATTACTATTATTAATATTATGTTATTTATATTTTAATATTCAACAGGTATTTGTCAATAAAGTTATATACGAACGAACTTCACTTTGTTACACACATATATATATATATACATAAGTAAAATGGAAATTTACATTGAATCATACATTCAAATATTTGTTCATTAAAGTGATTATTGATTTATCAATATTAAATATGTTATGAAAAAACTTCGAAAATATGTTTATTATAATATTTTTTACCTACTGTGAGCGAGATAAAAATAAATTAAAAAAAACGGTCTACCATAATGCACACTGTAGTTTACTTATTATTAAGTTATTTTATTATACATACTTTTCATTTCGTTCAAGGTAAATTTAAGATAAGAATATATACGAAGACATTTATATCGTAATAATAATAATATATATATATGACTAAAAATGAAAGAGGATCATTTTAAATAGATCGTTTATTTAAATTACTTATATTAAACAATCAAAACAAAAACCATAAACTAATGATGTTAAAAATATATATCATTACAATATAGAATATTACAATATAACTTTGTACAAACCTCCACGTGCCAAGATATAATCAAAAATAAAATAATATTATTAAATCTAATATAATTCAGATTATTGTATTGCTACGCGACAGTTTATTGGTCCAACTAATTATATTAAAATAAACTAAATAACATTAAATAAAAAATAAAAAAATCAATATATACGAAATCAAAATTGATACTTTTAAAATTATTACATAATAAACAATAACTAAATATCTAAATTAAAAATATATAAGATACACTTAAAAATAACTACATTCAACATATAGAAGACGCTAGTCTGCTACACACACATATATATATATATATATATATATATGATATTATAACATTTTTTAAATTATAACCATTTAATGAATGTATATTATTCATATCTAAATCCCAGGATCTTTTTAAATCATTGAAAACAATATCTTTATTAAATATTTTAGATTTAAAAATGTATATATATATATTGACAAATTAAATTATAAAATAAATAAATATATATATATATATATATATTATATATAAGTATACATTCAGGATCCTAGGATCCTGATACCTACAGCTGTAGCTATGAATCTGACAAATATAATCTGACAAATATTTAAATTGTAACTAAATAAAAAATAGTTAAGTTATAACATTTATAAATAATATAAATATAATTAATTGGTTGACTTAACATATTTGAATTATATTATTATTTAAATAATTAATATCAGTTAATATAATATTTATTTAGATATAATAGATCACACACCTAGATAGGTATTATTTACACATATAATACAACCTAATTGATTATAAAATCTGTTAATGAAATTAGAATATTTATTATTAATTTTATTATTTATACAAAATTACTTAATCTCTATTAGCGTTACAAAAATTAATAATATCAGCTATATATTGTATTATATTTTCATGAATACTATTGTCAAATAGTTAATATATTAAATATTTTACTTTTCTTTATTTTTCAGTAATGTATTAAATATTTAATTGTATATATATATATATATATATATATATATATATATATATATATATATAATACATAAATACTTTATACATATGTGTATACATTATTTATTTTTAATAATATGTAATGAAATATATCACTATTAAATTATATTATTAAGCTATTTTTACAGTATATTATTTAAAATATATTAATGATATTGAATAATTTGAATATATATATATATATATATATATATATATATATTGTTATTGTTATTTTTATTTTTTATGTGTAGTCCTTTCATCCAATCCCAGGAACTTAGATTAATTTGTCACTTACCGATAATTTATTTATAAACAAATATATATGATCACTTCTAATTATTATTTAAGACTTATTTTAATAGTACGGGTAAAGCTCGAACCCGTGTCATACTGCTTTTGTGTCTGACGCATTAGTCAACTGAGACACACAGGAAGTTATTGTATATGTATTATATATATGTATATATATATTTACTTTTGAACACGTTAATTATAATATTATTACATTTATTACGTGTACAGAAATGCCAACAGGTATCTAAATTAATATAATATTAATTATTTATAATAATATAATCAAATGAATAATTACAATATAATGTCAAATAAATAATAAGGATACATTCTATAGGTTATATATATATATATATATATATATACTGACTTATTTTGCTCAAGCAATCAACAGTAGTATCATAAAAGCTTAAATCAACCGAATGTTTATCATTATCTATCGTGAAATAAAATAAAATTATTATAAAATTATCAACATTATTAAATTATAAATATTTATCCATATATAACATATTTAGTTAATAATATGTATATATATATGTATATATATATATATTAAATAGATTAACGCCTGCTTTTCAATAAATGTATCCAAATTCATCCAATACTAGACATATTATAATATCATAATTACATTATTATTTTTCGTGCTACATTTTGTAACTCTAGTATAATATAACCTGATGATTATGTTAAATACATTAGCGTTACATTAGATTATACACTTTATTTTTCAAGTTTAATCTCATATATTTATAAATTCTCAACTTATAACTAAATATTTCTATAACTAAATATTTATATTAATTGAATCCGTACAATATATTAACAATAATGTTGCGAAGAAAAGATATGTTACTTCTATCTATTTACGCGAAATAAATTGTAATGCTGATTGGTTTGAAATATAGGTGGAAATACTTTTGTTTTAATAATGAAATTTATTAAATTATTTCAATAATGAAATTTAAAATTATATTTACCTATTATAATACTCTACAATATTACAAAACAGACCGTGTTATATGACCATACCATGTTAATTGTCGTCGTTTTACGATTGTTAGTAAGTCTGTGTAACGGCCAACTTGCGATATTCTGATTACATAATTTGTTATTCTTTCTTTATAGATAACACCAAGTAATTTCCGAAAGTTCTTTGTCTCAAATGTGTTATCATAGTTTCAAGTTCAAGTGTTAGTGTCCATATTTCGCAAGTATCCTATGTAAAAAAATGACTAAAGAGTTGATAAGCATTAACTTATAGCCCAGTCTAATATGTTTGTCATTCCATATTACTTTCAGGTTACTGCATACTTGATTTGCTTGTGCTGTTCTAACTATGATTTCTTTTTTGGAACCTTGTTCAACAATGATGGATCCTAGATATTTAAAGTGGATTGCAGATATTATCATTTATCATACATTTGGTTTAATTTGATATATTTCCATACCAAGTGATATGTTCTTTGGTATAGATACCAATACTTATTAAAGACCAGCAACACAGTCAATGTCATCAGCAAACCCCAGGTCAGTTATAAATATTCGATACATTTTGATAGTTCCATTATGACTGTGCAGTGCGTTGTTCATTATTTCTTCCAGGAAAAGGTTAAAAGTGTTTGAAGATGAGACGCAAATTGAAAATGTGTTCAATACCCAACTAAATATTGTGATTATTTATGTTAATAATTTAAAATATTAAAGTTTAATGATATTATTACGGTATGTTTTCTAAAATCTATGCATAAATCATGCTTCAATTCATATTTACATTCTAATATTGATTCTTTATTTTTTTAAATCAATTGCTTATAAATGCAGGTCTATCAATATATTTATCAACATATATTTACCTAAAAGATAATGTAATATTGCAAGTTTTTTATTGAATTAACTGGAAAAATGTATCGAACGTTAGTACAAATGAATGTAATATATTCTTAATGATTATAAACTAAATAATTATTTGCAGAGTACAAAGTTTAACTTTATACATTTTTTCAGTTTTGTTTTTAAAATGCACTATTATTATTTAAATATTATATTTTATCAGACATGTTTTACAAATGCACTTATTTATATTTTTAATATTATATACATTTTTACCTTTATTAATTTATTATAATTACATTTATATTACTTTTAATTTAAATGATGAATCAGTAGATGAACTATATTTAATTATTTAATTGTCAAGTTAATTATTATTTTCATGCTGTTCCCGAATTACTTAATATTATTACATATCTATATTCTAAGTTTTATTAAAGTTGTTACCTTATATGTATATTATTCAATACTATATTTGTCAGTATTCAGTATTATAAATTAACCTATTATTTATATGTATTACCATACTTATTATGTAATTTTGAATATTGAGAATAGTATTTATTAATGTAATATTATCTATAGATATATTGTTATTATAACTTGTTTTACTTTATTTTATGTTTATATAGTTTATATATATATATTGTCTTTTAGTATGCAATGTCAATCGATTATCATTAGTATTATATATGTACTTTTACATCACCTGTAATACATTCTAGTCACTTCAGGAAACTGTATAATCGTAAGACTACCGTCACGCATGAATGCATACTCGAGACTACTATATAAAACAATTTATTGTTGATCTAACCGTGTAAATTATTATTAGTATGGTCTCTTTTCTCAATATAATACATAAACAATATATATATATATATATATATATATATATATATATTCATAATAAACTCTTTACAAAATTTTCATAAATATCACCGACAGTAGGATCAATTTGTAAACTTAATTTGTTAGGTTTATTACACCCTCTTGTAATTTGTATCTGATAAATATATATATATATATATATATATATATATATATATATATATATATATATATATATATATATATATATATATATATATCGTAAATATTAGTATTATTTACAAATACAGTAATATTTTTATAAAATATATATGACCATATTTAAAAATAATTATTAAGAACTCTTATATTTAGTAACCCATTACTTTATATATAATGTTATATACATATATATCATATGTACATATATATAACTATTTTAAATATATTAATACATAGTAGTACCTGATTATTCTTTATTGATATTAATATAAAGCAATTTATTTCACATTTTAATATATCAAAGTAATCTATAATTCCTATAAATCATAATATAATAATGTATTAATAAAATTCATATATATTTAATTATGATATTATACTTTGATTACATACCTAATTCGCATAGTGTGACATTATGATGTATGTATCGCTTACTGTTACACATTATACAGTGCAATATTATACTAGATGTATCCAATCTAAGATATATATATATATATATATAAAATTATCATTAGTAATTACTAATTATAAATTAATATATCTAATCAGTAAATAGAAGTCTCATTATTTTAGTATCGAAAACCTTCATTTTAAAAGTTGTAGATACTTCTTATTTCAAAATCAATTATTTAAAATATTATTTTATAATTTAGATCGATTATAATGTTATTCAACATACAAAATAATAATGAACAATTATAATGCCATTATATATATATATATATATATATATATGAACAAGATATTTAAATATTATATTAAGTCTTTACAAAATATATTTATTGAGTTTTCAAAACAAACATTATATATTTTTCGAGACTTTATTAGGATTATTTTCTTCATTTGTAATACAATTACAGGTTATTTTATTATTTACAAATATATACTTATATAGTATATTATAAAATATAATTAATAATATTAGAATATATATATATAGAAATATTATAAATAAGTGTCTCTACAATATTTATTTAGTAAGTTTTGGTAACCTACTATATATTTTTTTGAGACTTAATATTTATTACAATTCAAAGATTATGTCTGTTTTTCGAAAAACTACTATATACATCTTTTCGAGATTTAATATTTAATAATGAATTTTCTATATATATATATAATCATATTACAATATAGTTTGCTACGACAATCTAATTTTACAAAATCTAGTTTACAATCAAGGATACAAATATAATCCGATAAACAAATTCCCCATTTAAGTATGATAATTTAATTCGATATTAAAGTAAGAAAATCATATATGGCATGATAATCAGGTATACTAATATAATCTAATTTTTAAATCAAGTACGAAAAATAGAATCAAGTATGACAATTTAGTTCGCAGTCAATTTAAAAAATATAATCCTATGATTCAAGTATGATACTACAATATAATTTTACAATCAATTTCGACAATCGAGTACGAGAAATAGAATTATAAATTACGAATTCAATATATGTATATCAAATATACAATTTAAAAGTGTGTATTTACGCATAAGCGTAAAAGGTACATAAATTGTATATTTATTATACGAATATATTGAATGCGTAATTGTTATCACTAAAATATAACTTACTAATTATATATGTATTAAAATCTATTTAATAATTTTAGCTTTCATACCGTATGCCACGAATACACCGTAATACTATGTTAACGTAATAAGAAGTAATTCTAAATAATTATTATTATAATAATTATTAAATGTATTTATTTTCAATTATAACTTTATTAAATAATCCTCAATGAATTTCAATGATATTAAAATCTCTTGGAATGTATTCTTATTTAAAACTAAAAAAAACTTATAATAATCTTTATTCAACAAATCTATTATCACAACAGATCCATGCCAATCTGCTAAATAGGTCGTCTGTCATGTCAATCTGCTAAATAGTTTGCACACAGTGTCAAGCTGCTAAAGATTTCTCATACCATGTCAAGCCGTCATATAACTCATTAATTCTATCAGATTTCATACCGCATGTCATGTTTACGTCGTAAGAATATCTTAAAGTTGTAAAAGGTAACTCTATACAATTATTATTATGATTATTATTAAATGTTATTCTTATCAATTATAACTTTATTAAATAATCTTAAATGAAATTCAATGATATTAAAATTTAATTAATTATCGATTAATAGATTAATAATCCTACGATAAAAATAAAATAAAAATTAAACTAAACATTATTTTATTCTACTCATGGATAATTTAAATATAAAGTAAGTGTATAACATAATAACTTATATCATTATATAATAATATTATATTATATAAATAATCATATTTTAAATTAATCATAATTACATATATATATATATATATATATATATATATATATATACATATATAATAATATACTATTTTACCTTAGTTTTTTGGAATTTGATATTAAATTCATAACTGAATGTTATATATCAATAATATAATATATATATATATATATATATATAAATATATAAAAATATATAGTATATATGTTAAATATATGTTGAATATCTATTTTAAATTATAAATATCATTTAAATTTATTAATATTATAAATAATTATAAATAAAGATATATTCTAAATTTTTTAAATTAATTATAATTTCAACATCATATATAATTATAATTTTATTATTATTATTATTATTATTATTATTATTATTATTATTATTATTATTATTATTATTATTATTATTATTATTATTATTATTATTATTATTATTATTATTATTATTATTATTATTATTATTATTATTATTATTATTATTATTATTATTATTATTATTATTATTATTATTATTATTATTATTATTATTATTATTATTATTATTATTATTATTATTATTATTATTATTATTATTATTATTATTATTATTATTATTATTATTATTATTATTATTATTATTATTATTATTATTATTATTATTATTATTATTATTATTATTATTATTATTATTATTATTATTATTATTATTATTAATAATAGAGATGGTTTTAACAACCGGATAATTATAGATGCAGAACTATTCAAGACAAATACCCTTTATCATTCTAACAAAAAATTACAATTATAATTAGAATAATAAATCCCTAAAAAAAGAATAAACTAATATTCATAAAGTTATATTAAGTTTACATCCTGTTTACACTAAATACAATTATGATTAATATCTAATAATTGTACTTATGAATGACGAGACACAATGATAACACAAAAATAATATACACAAAAATAAATATATTTATATATACAAATGTAAAATTAATAATAAAAAAAAATAAATAAACTAAAACTAAAAACAGCACATAACACCAGACAATAAAGATTAAGAAGATTAAATGATAATTAAAAATGATAATTTAATAACAAAAATAAAATATATTTGCAAATATTCCAAATTAAAATATCTACATAAATTAAAAAATAAATATCATGTTAAGAATTTAACGATTTTTGTGTATAGATAATTATGTAAATTATTTGAAATATTGAGATAAATTATGTTAATTATTTAAAATAATATATTTTATTTGTAAAGTAAATAAATTGAAGCATACTTATAGTATCAAATATGAATAAAAATGAAGTAATTAATGTAAAATAGAAGTAAAGATTAAAATATAAAATGTATTATAAATTTAAAATGTTAAAATAAAAGTAGAGGTATAAACTAAGAGTAGAACATCAAAGGTTAACAAATAATTAAATATATTATTGCCAAATGGGGAATAAGATATTAATATTATTAATATTTAATTAATTCCAAAGTGTTGGTCCATATGAAATTAAATAATTATTAATATTATTATATTTATTATAATAATAATAATAATTTGTTCACGCATAGATTACTGTTGCTCAATCCTTATCAATCTTCCAGTATCCTCTATCTTACCCCTACATCAGTTATTCATACATTAATCCGTATAACATATAACCTACGTATTAGAGATCATTCCTCTACTTTCTCATACCAACACTTACCTCCATGGTTCCCATTTAACAAACTATCTGCTTATCGTATACTATCTATTGATCATTCATTAATATACTCTTCGAATTGATCCTCCTATATTGTGATTCTATAGTACAAAGATATTCCCTTCCATCTCTTGGAAACCATGCATATCATATTCTATCTACCCCATTTCTCCGTCCCAAAATGGATACTCAGTCACTGAGTTATATTGGTCCAAAACTATGGAATTCACTCCCACCCTATATTAGATACATAAAATCGCATAAAACATTCATGAAATATATACAACAATTGATATCAGGTGGCAACCTGTAATACTAATATTGTTTGTCATTATTGTTTTTCATTATTATTTTATTTATTAATTTTCGTACGGTTTATTCTATTTTATTTTATTATTATTAATTGTATTTATTGTTTTACCTAATCTATTATTTGTATTATATATATACACCTACAATTATACCCTTGATTGAAAAATGTAATATACATTGAGAATAATAATTAATTTAATATTTATGTCATCGACAAATAAGATAAATTATTATTAATGAGGTTGAAATGTAATTAATAAATAAAATAAAAAGGAGCGTAATAATAGATTCCTCTGGGTAACATAGTCTATATTAGTTATATTAGACCAATTGTTATTGTAAGTTGTAAAATAAGTTATATCTTTAAGATATGAAGTTAAGATAACCATGATAGAGGTGATCCTTTTAAGATGTTGAGTTATTATAATAGTATGTCATGGTTGACTGTATCAAATGCCTTTTTAAGTCAATAAATAGGCCAACTTAGAATTTATTGAATATTAGAGAATCAATAATAATCTTCTTAAGGTTTTCTATAGCATAGAGAGTACTATGACCTTTTCGAAACCCAAATTGTGAACTACTAATTACAGTTACCATATTTATAAATGGGAATAACTTTGGATTTTAAAAAAAATATTGAAAATTACATATTAATAAAGATTAAAAATATATACTAAGTTTTCTACTAAGATTAATGTTATGAGTTAAATGTATATATCAAGTTAATCCTTAGATATTATTATAGAAACATTATCTATAATGTTAATGACCTCACTATTTGTAGGAAATCAAATTGATGAAGAATTATTATTATTTTAAGATAGTCTAGGTGATAAAAAGAAGTTCTTTGTATTATATATGTAGAATTATTGGAGGGATAATTCAGATAGCATATTTATAAATGAACAATATGTAGTATGCAATACAAGTGATGGTTATTAAATTGGAACCAGTGAGGTAAGTGTTATTATGAGAAAGTAGAGGAATGTTATAAAATACATATGATGTATATTGTACTGATTTATAATCGAATTACTCGATTGATATAGAATATAAGAGAATATTTATGAGGATTGAAGAAAAGTAACCTATACGTGATCGGAAGAGGTAATAAACTAGCTTTTTAGTATGAAATAAAGTAATTGATATTCGTATTTACTAATTCTAAAAAATATGATAATTTGTAGATGTATTGCTATGGGAGTAAATAAGTAATATAGAATATATGCGAATAAAAAATGATACCTTTGATTTATTTTTATATTTATTAAATTCTATAAAAAAAATGTTCTTTATATATATATATATATATATATATATATATATATATATATATATATATATATATATATATATATATATATATATATATATATATATATATATATATATATATAAACCTATATAAATATACTATTCTATATCATTATTCAAATTATCCATATATATAATATATTTATAAGTAATGTTTGATATAATATAATATACGTATTGATAAATATTTATATTTAATATTAACTTGGGTTGTTTTGATTAAAATACTCAATTCCATTATTGCATATATTGTTAATCACTGCTTCACAAAGAAATAAGTTTATTTCATCTATTGTAATCATTTCAATATTACATTATTATATATATATATTACTATATATATATATATATATATATATATATATAATATATGAGTTTAATGAAAGCTATCAAAGTGAAATGTATATATTAGATCGAACTATACATTGGTTTAATACTAAATATAATGTTATGGTTATTTAAATATATTAAAATAACATTAATAAGCCTAGTTATGCTATTTAAGTTATCACCCAGTATTACAAACTATCTCTCCATACATTAAACAATTTATACCATACTAATACATCACATACATACTCACTACATCTAAATTCTATAATATTCATATATAAGAATTGTATAATTAAATAATGTTTAAATAAAAGTATATCTCTATTTATCTATATAAAATATTGTATTAAATGTATTAAATGTAATATGTATATATGAATCATGGACTATAATAGAATCCATGGAGAAGAAAATACTTGCATTTGAAAATAAATCTCAAATACGTCTCTTAGGTATCACTTACCGACAACAAATAACAAACGTTATCGTAAAAGAGAAAATTGTGTCACTGGTTGGAAACTATGTTCCTCTCCTCGCAATAGTCAAGAAACGGAAATTATGTTGGTTCGGCCACATCAATCGACACAACTCATTAGCCAAAAACAATTCTTCAAGGTAAAGTAGATGGAAAAAGATCGCAAGGACGACCCAGGTTAAACTGAATGAATAATATTTGCAAATGACCATCGAAGAACTTAGAGGATTTGTTACTAATGACGTTAAACCGAGATAATTGGAGAAGTTTCTGTTATCATAAAAGTGTTTATGTTCCCCATACGATTCTCGAGTCACGGGACTAAAGTAAAGTAAAATAAATATAATAGAATAAGTTGTAGTTAACTTGATTATACATATGTATTACATTTATTACAGAAATAAACTCGAATAATAAAATTCGAAGTGAGTGTATTCAAAGAAATATAGTTATTCTTAGTGTATACTAGTGATGTAAATGATGCTAAAATCTAAAGCATCGATACAGTCTCAGTCTCGGTTACCCAAATAATCGATGTAGTCTCATTCTCAATACCTAAAGCTTCGATGCAGGCTCAATGTCAAAAGCATCGTTTAAGTCTCAGAATGGGTTACCTATACCGTCGATGAAGTCTCAGACCCTATAAAATGCATTGCTATTAACTCATAAAAGATTAACATCATTTAAAATTATTTATATGGATAAATATATAAAAATTATGTTTAAAATGTAACTTCAAAAAAGCATAATTCTGCTCTATTATGTTTTGTAAGAGTTTCATCTAGGATCGGGCTCATTTGAGTCTCGGCTCGGCTCGAGCTTGTTTTTTTACCGACAATGAAAGTCTCGGCTCGTCATCAAAAACCAAAAGTTTCGGCTCGGCATAATTTCCATCACTAGTTTATACCCAGTTATATATATATATATATATATATATATATATATATATATATGTACTATAAGTATAATATAGGACCTGTGGTCCGTATACATATAAATGTTTATAGCGTGAAGGATGGGATTTACTTGTAATATATGTGTTATTAGTAGGGTGGTACCTACACAAATACATACACAAACATATTTATATATATCAAACTTTGTTCAGTCGATAAATATGATGGATCCATAACATATGCATTATTAACTATGGGAAATCGGCTTAAATTATCTTTCAAGCACCCTTTTTTAACATTAACCTATTTCAAATGTATAATCATATCATATTATATATATATATATATATATATATATATATATATATAAATCGATAAATATAATTAATATTATTTATTTAATGTACTATTAATTATATATTGTTAGATACAAAATATTCCATAATATAACAGAATAGAATATATATATATATATATGTAAATATATTATATATTATCTAATCAGAATATTATTATTTATAATTATGTATTTAATTCATATATAAGCATACAATATATAATATTTGAATATAGATCGATTACTATTAAAATATAAATATTTAATATGAATACAATTAAATAAAAAGTTTTATAAATATACTTGATTTTAAAAAAATAATATAATATTATAGAGAGAGGGAGATAAGGACAGTATTATAATACATTATGAATCGTTATAATAGACATATCCAGTATGAACTATCGGATAAGTTTCCTAATGTTTAAAAAATTCTTTATTTCTTAAATTGGAATATAACTATCATATAGTTGTATTAAAAATATAAATTTATTTCATAATGGACATTTAAGATATTCTATAAAATTCAATATTCCCAACTAAAAAGTAAAATATCGATATTTGAGAAATAGTATTTTCTTATACAATTTTAAATACGCCAATATGATATATTATATTTTAACCTTACATTATTAATCTCAGTTTTCTAGTATATTTCGGTATATTATATATATGTATGTTTTTATAATGGGTGTATATAAAATACTTCTTATTATTATAGGTTATTGATGATGTATATATCAAAACATAAGTTTAGTAACATTATTAGAATACCGCTTTTTAACTTTAATTATATTTTAGAAAAAGTATATCAAATAATATCATTTTAAATGTAAGTTATAAATCATTAAATTATACGTATATCAATTAAAATTCTATATTATTTATATTTAATATATCCCAAAGTCAATATTAATATTAATTTAAATAATTATATGATATTAAAATATAGATGAAATGACTTATAGGTATGTACAGATATGTATACATGAAATAATTTAATTTATATATATATATATATATATATATATATTTATAGTTATTTTCATGTATTTCATATAAGTATACAATTATATTTATACTTCTATATATTATCATATAATAAAAGATTAAGATATTATTATACTAACCATAGAACTATAATCATAATCTATCAATGTATAACATTGATTGTTACATTCTTCGAAAACATTTACAAGTTCATCCAATTCTGTATTTTAAAAGTAGAATCAAAATAACCGCTATATATGTATTATTATCATGTTAAGTTACACCTTAAACGTATATTATAAAATATCTATAATCACATTATGGTAATTGTGTCGATACATAGTAATGCTTCTATATGTATCTTGGTAATGCATGCTAATCCGCTTATATATTGTTGTTTTTCATGTTTTTTCATATTTTCGTGTCATATTGGCATAATCAAAATGTTTCGAATGATTCCCAGCCATTATAAATGCGTATTTCATAGTATGGTCATATTTGCAATACCAATATATGTTGTATGCGATATTCTTCGGATACTGACCGTGAACATCATCTTGTTGTCCTTTATATAGGACAGGTTTGTTAATTACCTGAATATCTCAACTTTACTATACAGATCCGTCTTTCGTCCAACTAGTATGGGTGCATAGTGTATTATATAGTTTAGCTCATTATCGGGTTATGTCGTATTATAGTTAACCGATATGAACTAAACCGTATACTGACATATCTGCATATAAAAATGTATCTTATCAATACAAATATTGGCATATATTATTTATTATCGATTATTATTAATTTTATATTTAGTCGGGGTTAATTTAACTGATACAATTTACTTATATTTCTAGATTATTATGTTTAATACTTTGTAATTTTTTATTTCCATTCCCTAGTCGATAAAAGCACAAAATACAAATAGTTCAATATTTTCTACGCAGAAATTAGCTAAAGGATATGTATATATATATATAATTAGTGTATGAAATTAGTGTATTAATGAATGCAAATTATAATTATGTTAATATCCAAAAATATAGATTACACAATATTTTAATGTATTAAATTGTAATTATTCATATTTATATGTTTTTCTAAACTATATAATCTAACGATGTTTTCTCAGACAGGCATTGTTTTCAAAATCTGAAGTATACGATTCTTCTTCACAAAATATACAATTAATAATATACTTCCATCCTATAATGATGTGTATATAAATATTCATACGAATCCTATATTGTAATATTATACATTGTAATTAATAATTATTACTAGATAACATGATATATAATAGCCTATATAATCAGAATGAAGCAATCATGTACAATGTAGGACATTGTACGACATGATTCACTCATTATGAAGGACACGTGATTAGTATGGTTTCGCTGATAACAATAATATTCATGTATTCCTTCAGGAGTGATATACCGTGTATGTTTAGCGTACGTATATTATATAAAAACGCGCAATTGTTATATAAAAAAAGGCAATATCTGTTTCATACTCTATAAATTATCATGACGATACCATTAATTCAAAACTGCAAGAAGCTATCGAAATCGTATTGATCTAATGTGATAAATTAATTTAACCCATATATAATGGTTGTATATGGACGTATAATATACGTCGTATATACGTATATATACGGAACACTCGGCCGTCCATATATGTCCTATGTCATATGTCCTACGTATACACGAATTATAATAAATATAAATAAATTATACACAAATTAAATTATAACAGTATATTTATGATAACATCTAGAAAGTATAAGTATATTTATTTTTTAGTAAGCAATTACAATCGTACGTCGTACGGATGAGTATACTTTATTATTCCGCATATAATAGTAAATAATAACATATTGAAAAAACTTATGATGGAAATTCATCAACTATACCTCGAATATTTCCATTATAACTATATATTTATCAACGGAAATTGAAAGATGGATATTGGATGATATATATATATATATATATATATATATATATATATATTCAGTCTATGACAATATATAGATAATAAATGCGTTGTATTTTAACATTTTTCTTATTATATATAAATTATATATTTTCAATTAAATTATAAAAATGAAGTTTGTTTACCATTATTTCTTAAATATTCACTTAAATCTATATTATTACAACTTATATTATCTATGTTTCTATCACAATTAAAATCCTTTGAAACCGTAATATTATCTGTATAATAGATAATATAATTACTAATTTAATAATAGTATAAAATAATTATTAATTTATATATATTTTTTAATTAAAATTAATATTGTATGACATATTATTAATATTGAGTCATCTCTATATATAATAATTGTTTTTATATTCATATATATATATATATATATATATATATAATTTAATATAATGAATTATTATATCATTGCAAATTATTTAATTTCAAATTTATAAGTATTATTTTATTAATAATTGTATTATCTCATATATTGTAAAGCATTAATGCTAAATCATTTAATTTAATTTAATTTAATTTAAAGATTTAATCAAGTGATAACTAAAATTAAATATGATATAGGGGTAATTGTCTCGATAAGCAACACTGCTTCTATAATTACCCTGGCATTGCCTAAATCTGATAATAATAATAATAATAATATATATAATATATTATATAATATATATATATATATATATATATATATATATAATACATTATATAATATATATATATAAAACTCTGAAGGGTGTTATTGAAAAATAAATTAAACAAATATGTTAGTTTGAGCTTATGACCTCTTTATCATAGTTATTGATCCTAAAACTAAAACGGTATAAAAATATGTATATTAATTAAACAAAATTAAAATTGATAAAATATGTAAATAGAATTGTGTGATAAAAACAGTTAAAAGTAGAGAATAAGATAATAAACTAAATATACAATATAAAATGCTAAGTAAAATAATACGCTTTAAAAACAGTTGAAGGATTTCGATAAAATTCTTCCCGAACCTTCTATTGATTCTTTAATACTGGCGGTCTTCAACCTTTTCCACGTATTTGAAGGAAAATTCATCTCTGTGTTGAGAATTTGGTTTCCCGAGTACCAAGAGCCCAAAGAACCAACACATAAGGGAATTACATATACGAGGTGGCGATACTTTTCTATCTTCCTGTTAGCGGCAGATTCCATGTTTGTAATCGAGTCGTAGGGAATTGTGATGTCGACAAAATAACATGAGTTATTATATTTAATAACAAGATCCAGTTTTAAATTATCTAGTGAGATGTAGCTAGTATCGTACTCAATATCGAATTAATCTAGGAATTTAGTTAGTACTCCAAGGACACCATCATGTCTTTCTGTCATCAATTTTAGTGATGCAGTACACATATTCAATATGTGCATCGTCGTTTCATCCTTGGAGTAGATTGTCTACATTTTTATCTGTTGAGCCTGGAAAAGCTTTTACTGGAAGAGTCTGAGTTCTAGCCATGTGCCAATAGTTACAGGATTTGAAAGATAGTGTTGATTCTTGTGATATTAGCTTTGTGATTATCTTAGAATTTGCATCCTGGGATAAACAATCAGCTACACAGCCTTGTAGTTGAAGTTCCACGAATGTTCTGCTCCATTGCTTACTCAGCGCAAGTCGAATGATTTTGACAATCTTAGCAGGAGTAGAGCAGATATCATCGATGGCTATGATTATGTTCCCATCGGATATATAAATGCGATCTCCAAGGTGTGTTGCTGCATGTCGAGTGCGCGTCCAAAGATTAGCACCTTTGCTATAAAATCTATAACCATATAACCCATGCGTTTGGCTACCGGATAGAAATTCAGTGAGTGGTATTTCATGATCATGTCCGATAGCACAATTTATGGTATTTGATAGTTGGCGATAAGCAATTGATGATATAATATTATCCCTAGAAGATAGTAACTGCGTTGCTTTAGAGAGCGTCCAAATATCTACTTCTAGGCTGATTTTACCAATCCACAGACCGCCAATATTTCTGTAAGAATAGAAGAATGGAGTAAAAACATTGTCAGGAGTATTAGTATTATATCTTATGTTTTATAGATTTATCCAGATCGTAGATACTTTGTATTATCTCATATATTGTAAAGCAGTAAGGCTTAAATCAATTGGTAACTAAACTTAAATATTATATATATAATATATTATATATATAATATATATATATATATATATATATATATATATATAATACTCAGAGTTGGCTTAAAAGCCTAGATGAATGAAAAAGCAAAAGCTTGTCTGGTCATTCTCCTTTATACTAATATTTAAAACAATACTAGATATAAGGCTGCTATTAAATACAACAAAGGATAATACCATTGCCACCCAGGATGCGTAGAACATCAACTTTCAGGTAAGGGTGCTCCAAATCCTATATCATTAGGGATTACACCATTGCCAGAGGTGTAAACGCTGATATCCTTATTCCCCGATGCATACTATACATCCCTAATACACCCAATGACTCAAGCATATCCAATCATGTACCCAAACACACCCACATACACTAATATATACTAATATATGATAAAACAAAAAAACAAAAATTATACATTATAATTATAAATATAAAAATTATATAAATTAAATTTGAAATTAAAAAAAAGAAAATAATTAATAGTACACTACAATAATTTTAAAATAATATTAAATAGTATTTCTCGTAATCTCTCTCATCATGTATAAAACATAAATATAAATTGTAAAATACTAGATAACTTATAATAACAAATAGTAAGTAACATAATGCATAACTGTAATATATTCTACATATATATAATATTATATACATTAATATATAATATACATGGAATAAAAATAAATCATAGATATATAGAAAACATATAATATATAGAATAAATCAAGAAAAATATTACCATAATAAAAAAATAATAAAAGAAACATTTTTTTTAAATCAAAAAAAAAAAAAAAAAAATAGATTATATATTTATCAGTAGAAATATTATAATGCATGCCACCTAAAAAAAAGCGAATATTATTTAATTATAAAAAATGTAATTAAAAGAAATATTAAAATGTTATAAATAAAATGATATCTTTAGTTATAGTTGTATAAAAGTAAAAGTAAAAGTAAAAGTTCATAATATGTAATGTAAAAATGTATGTGTAATTATATAAAATATATATCATTAGTCAATTAGACGAAAATGATGTAAAAATGTATGTGTAATTATATAAAATATATATCATTAGTCAATTAGATGAAAATGATAATAAAGTAGAATAAAAATTGTAAGTGTATATACAAAATATAATATAATAATTTTTTAATTTGTAAAATTTAACATTAGTCAATAAAATAAAATTGTTAATAAAAGTATATCATTAGTCTATATAAACTTATTAAATATTTTTTATAATTTTTATTAAATTTATTTGGATTATTATTGTATTTCAGATTTATATTTAGGTTATTCCATAATTGTGGTCCAACATTAGTCAAACAAAAAGCTTTTCGATCTGTTCTGACTTTTATTCTATAAAATAGATTTTTATTATAAGTTTTTATTTTATATAATTTCTGTAAATTTATAGGCAACATTTTATTAATTGCCCTGTTCATAAATTTAGCTATATTATATTTCACAATATCACTAAATTTTAAAATGTTGAATGTTGAATGTAATTTATTATAATTAGAACTATTATACTGTGTACCTAATATGCATTTTAACGCTCGTTTTTGTATAATAGTTATTTTTAATAAACTAGACACAAAAGTATTTCCCCATATATGAACACAATAATTTAGGTGTGAATAAATAAAGAATTATATAGTAAAATTAGTGTTTTTATATCGAATTTATGTTTTAGTTTATTTAAAATAGCAATTGCTCTACAAAGTTTTGTTGCTACATAATTTATTTGTTTTTTCCAATTAAGCTTGTCGTCAATATATACACCTAAAATTTTTATATCAGTTACTTGTTTTAATTTAATATTATTAATATATAAATTTAAGTTTATATTTTCATTTTTATTTCTGATATTAAAAAGTAAGACATTAGTTTTATTGATATTTATAGATAATTTATTTATATTAAGCCATTTAAATAATTTATTTATATCTGTTTGCATTTTATCTTTAAGATTTAAAATTGTTTTATCATAAAATATTAAGTTAGTATCATCTGAGAATAAAATAGGTTTAAAATTATTTGAAATTTTCGGTAAGTCATTAATATATAAAATAAATAAAAGTGGTCCAAGAACAGATCCTTGTGGAACTCCACATGTAATATTATTATAATTTTAATTTTGACCATTTTGGGATACATATTGTTCCCTTTCAGATAAATAACTTTTTATTAAATTAAAAGCTGTACCTCTAATTCCATATATAAAAAGTTTATTTAACAATATGGTATGATCTATAGATTACACTATAGTGTATCGAATGCTTTTCGTAGATCGATTGAAATAATTGCACATTTTTGTAATGATTCCAATTTATCACTTATGATCTCAATTGTTTCAGAAATAGCATCTTCTGTTGAAATATTATTTCTGAAACCATATTGGCAATCATTAATTATGTTTTGTTTATTTATGAAATTCAAAATTCGATTTTTTATCAATCTTTCTAATATCTTAGATAATTGTGGGAGTAACGATATAGGTCTATAGTTCTCTGGTTTTTTTCTATCTCCTGATTTATATAGTGGTATTACTTTAGATTTTTTTAATATATTCGGAAAATATCCATCTGATAAAGATCGGTTAAGTAAATGAGTAATAATAGGACAAATTTGTGTACTTATATTTTTTATAATATACATATTAATATCATTGAAATCAGTACTATATTTTATTTTTGTATTTGATATTTATTTTTTATCTCAGTTAAAGTCGTAGGTAATAAAAATAATGATTCTTTAGTATTTTCATTCATTGTTGAATATATAGATTCATTACTAGGTTCATTAATTATTTGTTTAGCCAATACTACTAAAATAGTCGTTAAATTCTCTGGATATTTTATATACATTATATAGTATAAATAAATATATATATATATATATAATACATTATATAGTATACATATATATATATATATATATATATATATATATATATATATATATATATATATATATATACTATATTATATAATATATATATATATATATATATATATATATATATATATATAATATATTATATAATATGTATATATTATATATTATATAATATATATATATAATATATTATATATGAATTATTTAGTTTATGTTATCAATTAATATTAGTTCGATTATAATGTTTTATTATTTTACATATATTTATTAATTTTATAATTTAATTCCTACACTTATTTTAATATTTATAATGTTTCTTCTCGTAATATAATTAATAAGTGAATGAACAGCTAGATTTTAATTTTGTTTTTCGTCTAGTTTTTTAACTTACTATACAATACCAAATCCCAAGGGCTTTACTATTACTATAGTAATAGAGTATACTAACTAATATATATATATATTAGTTAGTAGTAACTAATATATATATATATATATATATATATATATATATATTAGTTAGTAGTAATATTCATATTTAATTGATACTTACTATTTGAAATAATATATTCGTAATCTTGTTTATTTTTGTTTGAAATACATTTCCGAGTTACCTCTACCTATTGTATTATATTTAATTATATTTTATTTTACATGTTTGATGGACTAATGGTGACTATTCAAGCTGATTGATAGAAGTGGAACAGATCCTCAAAGAAATTATTTTTATTTTATTTGTTTTCTTTTATTAAGCTCCGTGATTATTTATTTATTATTATGAATTACTAATATGTAATATCAGATGGATTAACATAGGGATTATATTTCTGATTGTTTGAAACGCTAAATAAATCACTGAGTATTACACTCCTGGGTGTGGGCTACCCATATGGGATTTGGGCAACCCCGAAGCTTCCTTCACTTATATATTCCCTTTGATTATCCTTCTATACACATACATGTTTGAATGTATAATATGTAATTGCATTATTATTTAATCTGGCCAAACACCTCGAAAGTCAATTTGACTATTTTGTTTAGCTATTTATTGTTAAAAATCAAATTTGTTTGCAATAATAAATTATCCTTATCCTTATCCTTATCCTATTTATAATTAGTAATAGTTAACTTTAATTGTAAAATATTGTATAGTAAAATATATAACTATATATTTATATTTTACTTGCAGTTGATATTATTTTCCTATTTATTATAATTGTTATTAACTTAAAAGGTAAAAATCTATAAATACGTTCTTTATATTTATTTATATAGTACAAGTAATGTAAAATAACAAAATACAAACTATAATATTTGTATTTATTTATAAATTTTAATAATACTTTAAAGTTGATAATATATGCATATTTAATTGTAATAAAAGTTAATATAATTCAATTATATATATATATATATATAACTGGACGACCTCAATAGAAACAATGTTATGAATATTCATTGAATGCAGTATTTCACAAATATTTGCAAGTATGACCTCAGCTTAAAGAGTTTAGATAAAGCCATTTAGAAGAGATAGATCAATTTAGAAGAGATAGATCAATTTAGAAGATATAGAACTATTTAGAAGAAATAAAAAGTAAAATATTTGTATTTAACTTTTTTTATTAAAGCAACAACAAATAAATGATTATTATTATATAAATTAAAATATATATTAATTTAAACCTTTTCGATACGTGTTTCAGCATAAATTGAGGATATTATATTTGTACTTTTCACTAATTTCATTTGAGTTGTACATACACTATCTACCATATTGCAATCATGATATTTAGTGTAGTCCATCTTATCATAACAATCTATATTTACTTTCTTATCGAGCTTAAATAATATATTGGAGATTTCCATAGAACATTTAATGCATTTGATAACACTGTAATATGATATATATATATATATATATATATATATATATATATATATATATATATATATATATACACTAATAATGTTGCTATGAAAATATATTTCAATGTATTTTCATAAAATATTATTATTTCATAGATATGTTATCATAGATAAGTTATCTACGAAGATAATCTATTTATTAAGGAATTACGTATATCAGGCATGAGGAAACACGGGAATAAATATATGTAAATATTATAGAAAATAGAGTATATTTCGAGGGACTATAGTTATATATATATATATATCATATATAATATGGGAATATTATTAAGAGCTTATCTAGTATAATGATATACATGTATTAGTTATATAATATTGATTAGTTATATATAGAGAGAGAGCCTCTCTCTCAGAGAGGAGCATTAGACGAATTAAGAACATAGTAGATTATAGAGTAAGGGAAAATGGAAAATAAATATGAAAGTAGATGATTCCATAATAATGTAAGTAAACATATCATATACTAATAAATATAAAATAAAAGGATATGGTTCTTATCTTCTTCTAAATAAATATGAATATGATATATGTGACGCAAAGTATATGATTTCGTATATGGATAACTATAAAACTTTGGGGTGGCAACACATAATTGAGGGGCATTTGCTAACTAAAACCACTTAACAAATCTGTTATCAATAATTAGTTTAAACATATATATATATATATATAGAGTAATAATATTGGTTCTAGATTGACGTGATTTGTATGATCATTGTCTTGGGAGATAACAATTAGATTATACTCTACGAGGGGGTTAGATAATGTAGACTTAATTTAAAGTAGATTGATTTATATGTTTAGTTATATCGAGGAAGGTAGAAAAATATGTATATAGAATACTTCATTTTAACATTAGTTGATAAACATAATAGTTTGCATGAACGAGGTTATTTCAATACACCAATATTTTCACATGTTTTATTTAATTATGTTCACTTTAGAATATATATATATATATATAATTATATGATTATATAGAAGGGTATGACTAATATATATATATATATATATATGTTCAAATTATATAAATAATAATACTATATCTAATACAATTAAGGCATACGTAGTATGTCAAACATATGAGTTAATACCAAATAAAGGGACAAATTATTATCGAAATTGTAACAATTCAATCACAATATACTGAATACGTTATATAGTATACTCTATTGGCTTATTGGCTTATTCTGATTATACTTTGGGGTATATAATTGATATGGGTCATATTTAGTATTATAAGTATTAGTTTTGGTAATGGTTATATTTATAATAGGATTGAATTAATAGTGGCTATTCAAATGATAAATGGATTAGTAAACGGGCGAGGACAAATACAAATAGTTTGTGGTATGAAATAATAATAATATGTTGTTCATAATTCTTATTAGTTTTTATAATATATAAATATGTTAAAGGTATATATAATATATAATAAAATATACTATATGAGCATAAAGAGAAAATAATACACACACAAATATATATATATATATATATTGAACCGATCGATTTCAGTTTTAATTTTTGGTCCATTTGTTACTAAATAATTATTTAATTATATTAATATATAATGAATGTCCATATATATTTAATTAATTTTATAATTTAAATATAATAAACCAAATTAACACAACTATTAAATTTAACATATTCACTTATAATTACTAGTCACTTGTATAAGACCTTCATTTAAAACACATAAACTATATTGCAATGTATTTAATAGTTTTGGTATATATTAATATAGCTATAATATAAATGTATATAGAAGTAATATATTATAAGAGAATAATAATATAACAACGATACGTAAATTATTAAAGTAATAGTACCAATTAGTTATTTTCCTAAAATTTATTTGTATCCCAAACTCTTATTATTATATATATATATATATATATGTAAATCGATAAATAATATTAATATTATTTAAATAATTTACTCATAATTATATATTTTAAGATATAAAATATTCTATAATATAAACCGTACCTTCTTCATAAGTATGATTAAAGATACACCTATCTAATCAATTCTACCAAATCACTATTTTATTATTTACATATATTTACTAATAGTGTAAATAGTTCTGATCCGAGTTATTTAATCATTAAAATAATTAAGATTAATTAAGATAATTAAAATATATAGATACATACAACCGTTAATTTTGTATTTCTAATATAATTCATAATATAACAGTTTACATATTATTGTATTATTTTATTATATAATTACACCGTTCAACTTAATAATAATTCTATGAATATTTTATTTAAAATCAAATTTATAGGTATCCTATAATATATGGGATACTAGTATAATAATTATAGTTACCCAAGTACATTTGTGTGTTTTGTTGTCCGTATTTTAACTCGTGTAAAAGCCTACTATTTTACATGATTTGTGACATTTCACGTTGTAGAAATTAAAAACATAATTATAAGTTAATGTACGATATAGAAATTAATCTTCCATATATATAATAATTTATTTAGTTTTATTTTACAAAAACAATAATTGTATCAGATATTTGTAAGGTTACTAATTTCTAAATAAAAAATAATAAAATAACAAATATTTAAAAAAATGTGTTTATTGGTCGTGTAAATCACAGATTAAATATCCGTATATTACACTGACAAAATGTCCGTGTATTACACCGACATAAATCATTATATATATACAAATAAATAATATAGTTTAATTCAATATATATATATAATTCATAATTTGGTATAAGAAACCGGACAGATATTTAAGCAAATTTTATGATTATTGATTAAAAAAAATGATGAGTATAAAATAACTAATAACAAATTAACTAATTATGAATATAAGTATTACGTATATATCTAATTGAAATATATTTATTTAGTTATTATTTTATTTAGTTATTTAGTAATTAATTTATTTATTAATAGAAATATTAAATTAAAATAAAATCAATAAAAGTGTAAAATTGTAAATTATAAAAATAAACTAAAATCTAAAATAATTAAAGTTAAAAAAGTATATATTTGATATCAAATATAATGTGATATAATATATATTTCCTAGATTGAAATTTATAAAATATAAATTACATTTATATAATACAATTTAATTGTACACAATAAAATGATTAATATAAATGTGTTCACTTTAAATTATTTATATAAATGTTTTAAGTGATCGATATTGATTATTTGTAACTGTTTCTTATCGTTGGTTTTTATGTAGACTTTATTTCGATATGTGTAGGTGACTTATTAGCATAGATTTATAGTTTACAAAATACAATTCTATGCTTACTATAGTAATGATATTGTGATATTTTAATTGTCTTGTTTGATAACATAATTATCGATTTCTTTAATAATTCTGATTGTGTAAAAATATTATTATCAATAAGATTCTTTATCCTAAATAATATTCTAGATTTTGTATAAATATTATCTAATTTAATAATATACTTTGTATTATTTTTATTTAAGTTGGTATTATTATTTGATTTTTCCGAATTAGTATCCAAATTATATACTTTTATTAAATCTAATATATTAGTATTATCTATTGAAAGTTCTAATTTATTATTAACTTTAATTACTATTAATTATTATAATTAACCTTATCATTCCATAATTCCCTTATTATTCTATTTGTATTGGTATAATCAATTTTAGTATCATTATTATCGTAATTAATTGTAAGACTTGTGTTATTATTATCTGTATTTTGTTTATCAGATAATGAATAAATTTAACTAATTTGAACACTATTATTATATTCTATATTAGTATTAATTTTACCTATCTCTTTTTTTTTAATACACGAGTATCCTCCTTTAAATCTTGTATATCTCTAGTCTGATGATTTATGATATCACTTAATGTGCTTATACTTTTTATTAATATATATTAATACAAGAATTACTATATAGTAATTCTTGTATTAATTTGTTTGTTCGAAACATCCATTATATAACCAAAACAAGTATATTCAGTATGAATTCAGTGAAGCGAATGAATATATATATTATTTTTTTATTTGGTGGAATCCGTTCATCCCATCCAGGAAATAGATGAAGTTTTCACTTATAACCATATATGGCTCTAATGTCTCTTCGAAGCCGCTCTCGTGTTAAGGCATCCATGGTTTTAACGAGAGCCGATTATTTATTTATGCACAATTATATAATATCACTTCAATAAAATTTTAAGACCCATTTTATAAAATTAATTAATGGTCCGGATAAGGCTCGAACCCGTGTCCTACTGCTTATGTGTCTGATACCTTAGCCACTGAGCCACACAGGCAGTTATATATATATATATATATATATATATATATATATATATATATATATATATATATATATATATATATATATATATATATATATATATATATATATATATATATATGTATATATATATATATATATATAATATATATAAATACAATTCACCATATTAGTATATACAATGTATAAAATATAATATATAGTATATACAATATATATACATCTATATAGCAGAGTATATAACAATATATATACATCTATATTTAGTAGTATTATGTATACATGTATTTCAAAATTTCTGAAAAATTTCCAAAAATGACACTTTTTCAATAAATTTTAAAGTGTATAAAAAAAACTTTATCTGATCAAAAAAAACAATTTACATATTTGTAATCAGTGTAATCAGTGCGAAACTAGTCTAGCAAATATGTATGAAACCCAAACCTCAAAAATCATGTTAACCAGTGTAATTAATAAATAATAGATATATTAGAAAATAATCTATAACCAAAACCCGAGCCGGGACGTGTACGACATTTAAAAAAAATATATTTTCTAATATTTTGAAATATTTTTTATATTTAAAAAAATATTTTTCGACAATTTAAAAAAATATATTTTGTAAAATTTGGTTATATTTTTTATATATAGAAATATCATATTTTTTGAAATACTTTTAAACATTTATTTGAAATATATTTTGTAATAATTATTTTATTTTTTTAAATATTTTAAAAATAATTTTCCACTAATTTTTGAAATATAAAAAAAAATATTTCTCTACATTTATTTGTATTTTTAGCTAACATTTATTTCATTGTATATACTGGAAATGTAAGGAATAAGGAATATCATTAATTATTAATAGGCTAACAATCAAAAACGAAGAAATGTAGAGACGGGTACGGCAACTAATATGTTGAAATATTTTTTGTATTTTTACCAAATATTTACGAATAAAATCGAATAACTCTGACTCGGAAACAGAATTAGTAAATATTAACAAGGACAACATTTAAAGATTAGCGATGCATAATCAGGAATAACAATAATTAATAAATAATAGATAATAATAAAAAACCGAGGTATTAACAAATTAAATTAATTAATAAATAATATATAGGAAAATAATCAAAAACCGAGTAAATATGGTCGGCTACGCCTATATATATATATATATATATATATATATGTAATATCTATTCTAAAATATTATAAATGGTTATAACCATATATGTCACGTTTATGCATATTTCTTTGAAATGTCCATTTCATTTGTAACATAACAAAATTTATATCTATATATTGAATATGGTATATTGAATAGAAATAAAAAATAATGTAATATATACTATATAAATAGTTTCTGCTCAAAGGAGAGTACATGATATTATCTAGTAATCTATACTCACAACGAGGGTACTCACCAATAATATATTAATATATATATATATATATATATAAATTAAAATATAAATAATATTATTTTTTCTTTATAGAATACTATATTGTATTTATATATTTTCTAATTAAATTATAATAATAATAAAAAAAAAATATTTATAAATATTTTAAATAAAATTTAGAAAATAAATTTAAATAATATTATTATATAGATATTTCATTATACATTTTGTAAACAAAAATTATTTTAGTTTCATTAGAAAAAGATAAATATGAATATATAAGGATAATATATATGACCTCTGAAATTGAGAAAAAAATGGTGTTACAAATATTTGTTATATAATATTAATAAATATTAAATATTATCTTTAATATTATATATAAATCATGTTTTATTAGTAGTATTAATTGTGCGTCTTAAATTTTATTGAGATGTATTGTTGATGTATTCTTATTTTAAATGTATTTATAATTGTAATTTAATTGAATATATAGGATATATATTTGTATTGCAATGCTATGATACATACTTTTGTCATTGGCAATATTTTGCAAATATATGTTTAAATAGTTAAGTAGAAATATATAGGTTTATCAGAAATGCATATGATACGCTAGTTAACACACTTTTATAATATTATTTACAACATATACATATATATATATATATACATATAAACTTTTTCCCATATTAACAATAAAATTATTGCAAAGATATGCCGAACAAATTTCCCAACATTTCCCTAATATACAAATATTCAAAATTTAATTATTAATATATTATTATAAAATAATATTTATATCTATAATTATATATAAATATATATATATAATGATATTTTATAATTATATTATATGTATATTAAATATATATATATATAAATATTTATAAAAAAATTAAATGTAGCTATAGCTCAATTTACTAAGGTGCAATCATTTGTGTATTATGATGTTATTTTAATCCCTGTTCATATCAATAATTTAACCATAACATAATTTTCATAATATATATTTTACCCAGTTGTGAATAACAAAAATGATCGTCTTTCTATAATATCATTGGATGGCTTTAAATTATTCGTAGTATTATTTCTAATTTTATATGTGAAAAATGTATCAAATATCCTGGATGTGATGAAAGAATTAACCAAAACATTAAATTGTAATGGCATGGTAAAAAATATCAGTTTAATGTGTATAAAACTAATTATATATTATATCATAGCTCTAGAATAATATGTAATTGAAATATTATATTAAGAAAAGTAATCAATATATAATCATATATTATATGTATTGTTATACATATTTGATGAAATTATGAACTGACGTTCTCAAATTACATTTAATAAAAATAAAATGTACTGTTATTTATTTATTATTATAATTATTTATTTATTTAATAAATTTAAATATAAATTATTACGTAAATCATTATTAACTATAATTAATTAACATCTATACTCAAGTTCATAATATGGTTGTTAATATGGTTCATAATATAATAATTAATATGGAGCAATACTTAAACTAGTAACATTAAATTTAGATATATCCATTTAAAAAAATAAATGCTAACGCTCAATTTTTGATATTCCCAATATTCTAAATTATTATTTATATTATAAATTAAAAAAATTAAAGTTTAATAATATTATTAGGTATTTATTCTAATATTTTTCATTAATATATGCATACATATTGGTTAAAAATGTATGTATATCATAAGATTTCATCATTATTAAAAAATCTAACTACTTATAAATTCGGGTCCTTAAATATGTATATCATACCTAAAATGTCATGCAATCTTGCAAGTTTTGTATAAAATATTATAGACTTAAATTATAGAATAATTTACTGAATAGTAAGGTAGTAAGGTCAGTTTATACACCCCCTACATATCAAAAAACTAATTAATAAATGTAAAAAGTTTCATAGTTTATCAAAATCTATCCCATCTTATTATGTAAAATGGCGAAGTTTGCAATTTAAACTTTATTCAAAAATTAAACTTTATAATATAAATATTACAAATTTAGAATATGCATTTAATTTTAAATATATCAATTCCAAACTTAAGTCGAATAAACCTTTGTCTGTTCTCAGATCATACTCAGATGATTTTATTATAACCAATTATTCTGATATTCTGGAATGTTAATCCTTATAGTTTAATTCTGTATTTAATAATAATACTTCACCTGTACCGTATATACCATCACTAATTCTTAATAACACAATTGAATCATTTCCTTTATAACCTGAAACTATTAGAACATTTCTTTGTTTTTTGATAATAATCTAATTATTGATAATAAATACGGTTTTCTTTCGGGTAAATCAACTGATCTTCTGTTATTAAAATTATATCGATACATATTTAAAGCCAAAGATAACTCTAAATATTCGTATATTATCTATATTGATATTGCTAAGACCTTTGACAAGGTGTCGAATAAATTATTACTCCATAATATTTAATATTGGTATACAAGGAGATGTTCTGAAATGGATTAAATCTTACCTATTTATTAGAATTCAAAACGTTAACATTAATAAAAATATGTCTAAACCCCAAAAGGTATTTCAGGTGTTCTACAATATTCTGTATTGGGACCAATTCTATTTCTAATATACATTAATGATATACCCGACTGTGTGGAAAAACCTCCATATACCTGTCTATTTGCTGATGATGCAAAAATTGGCCATATGCTACAGTCATCTGATGATATACGTATTCAACTAATACTTGCCAATATTGACAAATGGATGTCACCTTCGAAACTTGAACTAGCAACCTCCAAATGTAAAGTTACGCGTATTGGTAAATGTATCAACACATAAAATTATTTTCTTAATGATAATTTATTAAAATATTGTACATATTATATAGATCTTGGTATAATATCCACAGATAATCTAACATGTTATACGCATATATCTGAGATATGTTCTAAAGCATATAGAATATCTAATATGATATTTAGATCTTTCACAACTAACCAGTACTCTCCTTTATTATGTGCATACTTAACCTATATACGACAAATTCTAGAGTATGTCTCTTCTGCATTGAATCCTCATTCTAACTATATTGGGTATAATGACTTACTTGAAAATGTGCAAAGAAATGTTACTAAACAATTATTTTATCGTTGTAATTTATCATATTTAAATTATTCTTATCGATTAAAATTCTTAAATTTACATTACTCTCCTAACACCGAACTATTGCCGATCTTACTCCGGCCGCCGGAGTAAGATCGGAGTCCGGCGTATATAATCATCAAAGGATTCGTTGATGTTAATCCGTATAGTTAAATCTGTATTTAATAATTATACTTCACCTGTACCGTATATACCATCACTAATTCTTAATAACACAATTGAATCATTTCCTTTGTAACCTGAAACTATTAGAACATTTCTTTGTTTTTTGATAATAATCTAATTATTGATAATAAATACGTTTTTCTTTCGGGTAAATCAACTGATCTTCTGTTATTAAAATTATATCGAGACATATTATAAGCCAAAGATAACTCTAAATATTCGTATATTATCTATATTGATATGGCTAAGACCTTTGACAATAGGTGTCGGACATCATGAGTATATGGTATCATCTAGCAGGGGCCCGTCAATAAAGATAAGGAGAATGACATCAAGGACCAAACCACTATTCAACTACTTTAGTAATAGAATATCTTCAGATTGGAACAAACTACCTGATATGATATTACAATGTGAAACTGTTTCCTCTTTTAAAGCATTAATGATTCGAGGTATAATTAGATACTTTACTATATTAAGGGAATTACCAACCATTGGGGCCTGATTCACCTTATATGGTTTATCCAACCTATAACCCGATACTTCCGATATAAATCAATGTTATCTTTATGGTGGAGATGAGAGTTCTGATTTTCTTTTATATTGTTTTCATTTTACCACATATAATATGCGCATATTTGCATATAATATTCATATATCTTATTTTCGGCATGCATAAACCAAGGCGTTTTTTTATTAATTATAAACTCAATATTAATTTTTTTTACCATGTAGTTTTTGATATCAATTTATATCTATTTTTTCTTAATTATTTTTGTTTATTTATTTATTTTTTGTTTACCTAATAAACTTTATTATTATTATTATTATATATATATATATATATATATATATATATATATACCATACTTTATTATTTTATAATTATATTGAGTTTTTCATATTATTCATATTCTTCAATGTCAATATGGGCGTTAACAACACTCATTATTATTATCAATAATATCATAATTCTACTGTAATACATATGTGGAGATTGATAGTGTTGATAAATTGATAAACATATGTAATACATCCATTATCTTTGCACCAATGAAAGTAATACGTGTCAATAACTTTTTAATTAAATTAAATATCTTCATCGATATCTCTAACGTCAACTGCACTTTCAATAACATGACTAATCGGTGTGAATTGTGTAACATGTTATATAACAAGATTAACTTGTAATTGTATCCAGTACTATTTCATATCGTATAACACCTTAAGAAAAATTCACCATATTATATGAATAAATGAATGAATTCAGTTTATAGACAATGTCTAAGGATAATCAGTGAAAGCGATAAGCTTTTTTAATTCGATATCTCCTAACAGTAGTGTAATGTCATATTTCATCATCTTCATTCGGATAAAATACAATAAAATTACATAAAAATAGATATTTAAATAAACAATAAAACAAAACTAAAACAAAATATAAAAGAAAGAATAAAACAAAACTAAAACAAATATTTGATTCACATGTTAGCATCCAAAAAAAGTATAAAATATAATTAATACATTTTTCATAATTGCAATATAATATTTATAAAGAATCTAAATATTTGTATCACATATTTTATGTCAATTTTAATAATATTAATATATATATATATATATTTGTAGGTTACTATAGGTTATTAATACTGTTTATAATTGTTTTAATTCTATATATATATATATATATATATATATATGCACTGGTTTCTAAATGTAAAATAAAGTGACAACTATGAATAATTATTTATATGTATTATACATTCTTATATAACCAATTCTTAATCATACATCTAAAATAAGATTGTCTATATATAAGGGTATACCCTTACAGTTTAATATTCTCTTTTACTAAAACTAATATAAATTACATATAACATTGTATTTAAAAATGTTAATACATATATATATATATACGATGCTACTTTTAGTAATTCCAAATTAAATTATAAAATGCATGCCTGTCTAATTAATAAATAAAATAAATTGTTGAAACATAGGTTTACGGGTTTGAAAATATGTACACTTATCTCCATAAATATTTAATTATATTTTGTTCACAACGAAATATATATATATTATGTTATATTTTTTCAAAATCTTAGTTAGGATTTTTTCAAAAAATTTTCAAAATACTATATATTTTAATTGAACTCATATTCCGTAATTAAATATTATAAAATTATTCAACCTATTTGCACAAACTAACTTTTTTCATTAGAACATCTAAAGCCAATTCGTGGGTACCTCTCAGATAATTCGTATTCGAAAATGTCATATAAACTCTCGATGACTCGCTCCATGACCGGATGCATCGATACACTGTGATTATGCTTACTGAAACAACCTCTAGCGGTATGTATCTATAGTTGGTAATATAAGTATAATATATAAAACTGTATATATATATATATATATATATATATATATACTATAGTGTACATATAATATTGAATATAGTATAAAATTAAATTAAAATATTATTTTTAAACTTATATTGGGTATACTAAGTTAAATACTCTAATCGGAAGATAAAATATAATTATATTTATCTTTAGTAAAATATAAATACAGGATAGATTAATCTTAATTAAATAATAAATATTTCTTAAATACATTTTATAAAAGTTTAACTATCTTATTGTATTGTATACTAATTTATTTTTAACTTAATTAATCAAAATGGCTATTACACTAAATATTATACATACCTTAGAATTATACATTGATATTACGATAAAGCAAAGTCCTTCATCTATATTACATTTTACATATTCAAAATCATCAACTCTACCTAATTATTAATATGTTGTATATATAAATAATACATCATATAGTAATTAACAAAAATAATATACCTAATTCGCATATTGTAGGATTATCAGAAATTGAACGTTCACTGATACATGTTGAGCATATTCTTACTTGATCAATACTTAATTAATTAATATATATTAATTAGGTATATATAATGTATATATATATATGTGTGTTGTGTTATTATCATTGATATGACATGACCCGGCGGTGAACTCGACCTCTTGGAAAATAAACAATCAAATTAAATGTTTGTTATTAGTATATATATATAATACTCCTCAACCTTAGCCACCCCAAACCAACTCGACCCCTAACCACCAGAACCTCACGAAAAATACATAACCTCCCCATTCCTGCTTGTATTGCTGACCTCTCCTCCCTACCTACCACTACGTCCGCTGAACTTCATCAATCCCTTTCAACTACCCTTGACAAATATGCCCCTCTCGTCACTAGAACCACCATCACTGGTCCTGACTCCTCCTGGTACACTTCATCCTTACTAAAACAAAAGCGCATTCTGCCCACAGCTGAAAAACACTACCTACAACATCCCTCCCCTACTTCACTTACTTCCTACAACAACCTGAAAAACATCCACCGTAAAGACATCACTAACGCCAAAGCCACTCACATTACCTTAAAATTCCACAAACTTTCCAATGATAGTAAATAAAAAACATACACCGACTCTCTGCCCAACTACTCGGTCGATCACTCAAAGCTCCTCTCCCCACTACCACCCCAAACAATTACCACTCCTCTTTGACAAAGCATTACATGATAAACTTTCCGCCACCCTTTCTGACCTTCCCACCTCCACCTTATGCCCCACTCCCATAACCTTTCCTGTCTTCCTTGATTCTTTCGATTCACCCTCACTTGATCGAATAATCTCTCTCCTTAATTCCACCTCCTCAATCTCATCCCTTGATCCTCTTCCCCTCCCTATACTAAAACAGATTACCAACGCCATTTCTTCAGCCCTCCAAAAAATCAACTGCACTTCACTTTTATCCGGCTCCGTCCCTCCTAATTTCAAAGTAGTTGCCATCTCCCCCATCCATAAAAAGCCTAATCTTGACTCCCTGAATTTCTCTAACTACCGACCCATCTCCAACCTCTCAATCCATTCTAAAGTCCTTGGACGTGTTGTCTCATCCCAACTCATCACCTACCTCACAGCCAACAATATCCAACATATTCAAAAGCGCCTACCTCCCCCACAAATCTACTGAATCAGCCCTAACCCTCATTACCTCCGACCTACTCTCTGGCCAACAACCGTGGCACCATACTCGTCCTCCTTGATATGTCCTCCGCTTTCGACATCCTTGACCACAATGTCCTCATAAACAGACTCTCCGCCATCGGCATCAAAGGCACTGCTCTCAACTGGCTCACCTCCTACATTACCAACCACTCTTCCTCAGTCAGGAGTAACATACACTCGTCCCCCTCCCGCTCCATAACTCATGGTGTCCCCCAGGGCTCTGTACTCGGCCCACTCCTCTTCAAAATTTACCTCCTCCCCATATTTGACATCTTCACTGACTACCCCGACATTTCCTTACATACTTTCGCCGATGACCTTCAACTATATCTAAACTGCACAGACTCCCCTACTTATGCCCCTGAACGACTCTCCTCATGTATCAAGTCCATACACCAATGGCTTACCTCCAACTCCCTAAAACTTAACCCCACTAAAACGGAAGCTATCTTCCTACACTTACCACTACGTTCCTCCACCCTACCTGAACCATCCCCATATCACTCGACAATACCACACTCCCCTACTTTCAACACGTCCGAAACCGTAGCTTCCATATTGATACCACCCTTTCCATTGACTTTCATATTATACACATGCATAAATCCATCCACTACCACCTACACTGCCTCCGCTTAATCCGACGCTCGCAACCCCTCCCCATCCTATTACCATTGCATCCTCCTACATCATCCCCCTATTCGACTATTGCAACTCCCTACTCTTTAACCTCCCGGACTACAAACTCATCAAACTACAGCGACTCAAAAACGATGTAGTTCGTTGCGTCCATTTACTTCCCCGACATTCCCCTGACTCCATTACTCCACTCCTAAAATAACTACACTGGCTGCCAGTCCCCTATCGTATAAAGTAAAAACTCTCCCTAACCATCCACAAAGCTATTCACCACAATTCCCCTGACTATCTTGCCTCCCTCCTACATCTACAAATACCAATTACAACACTCCAGACCCGTTCCTCCAACACCTTTATCCTTACTATTCCCCATTTATACAAACTCCATTCTTCAAATATACGCTCCTTTGACCTCTCTGCCCCTTACCATTGGAACTCCCTACCCAAACACCTACGAATAAATTCATCAACTCCATCCTTTATACGCCACCTCAAGACTCATTACTCCCTTGCCTTCCCTCCCACTCAATAATTTCCCTCCCACGGACGGCCGATTGCTCACGCAGTCCATAAACTAAAAAAAGTAAAGTAAAAAGTAAAGTATATATATATATATATTATTGTATACTAGTCTATTATAAGAACTTAACAATATGGTTAATGTATACTAGTTTTCTATTTGATTGATTTAATATAAATTTTAATAAAAAACTAATATCAGTTATTATTTACTTATATAGTATAATTATATAGTTTTGCATGTGTATCGTTATAATTATATACATTTCGACATAATTATTATATTTCGATATCATATACAAATATTTTACTAAACAAATTTATATTTTTCAATTAAGAATATATTATAGATACATTAAATATTATTAATAAACAAATCACTTATGTATATAATAAGATATCATTGGTTGAAAAGAACGCTTCCAAAAAGAAAATATAGATATGTTATTTCTATAATTAGCTCTGTCTAGTCAATACGTTATATTCTTGTATTTATATTATATTATTCATTATTTATTTGTTATAATATTTATAACTATTATTAAACTATTAATCTACAAATAAATTTATATTTTTCTATTTTATAACTTCTATACATATATTTATTTGTATATCTCATTATAATATATATGTGAGTACTACTCTATATTAGTACTAATTATTATTGTTTCAATGTTATTTATATACCATTATATTGTAATTGTCATTTAAATATATATATATTATAATATTTTGTGATTATTTGTTTAAAAAACTTTGAATATAATTTTCTCAATTTTCTAATTTTTTATTTAGTAACCACATGTAAATGCCTACTACTTTTTTGAATATTATTATTTTTATCTGACATTTTTATAACATATACATCTATATAAATACTGTTGGATTTATTATTAAATGTTATACTAATTAAATAAATGATGATAAACTTGCATTTTAATGAACAAATTTCTAAAATAAATATTTAACTAATTGAGACTATTTTTGTTCACCATTTTAAATTAACTACATTTATATAAAGAAATATCCTATATGATGGAGGATAGTATCTGTTGAATACAAAAACAAATATGTAATTATCTCCATTAGTTATTTATCCTCAGCGTTTTTAGATAGAGATAAAATATCATTGTTTAGATGAACGCGCCCTCCCCCCTTAACTACAATATTCCTTGGGAATTCGTTATAGGTATGTCTCTATTATAAACGACATATTACCGCTATAATTAAATCTTACCAAATGATCATCTACCATATTTTTAATGATGATATTCAGCTGATTTGTTCACATAAATTCCCTTAATAATATTAACTGTTAATAAATTGTGTATAAATTGTGTGTGCAAACTGCATACAAGTATGGCTCATCTCTAATACACTGCTAATTAATGCTTCAAAGAAAACGGTATCTATCATATCTACTCCTGTCCACTATTTTCCAAATATTAATCTATACATACTAACATGAATATATATCTCTCTCATTTTCAAAAAACTAAGATTTATGATTGACGAACAGTATCCCTTAAGAGACACATATTATTCATTACAAAACCAAAACTTTAATCATTTCAGAATTTTTTAAATACGGAACTCACTATCCAAAATATCAGGAAGATACTATATAATATTCATATACTCTTCCGAGTTGACTCTTATTATTCCCTAATGAATCCACTTCTTGCTAAATCAACTGATCCACTACTTAAGATCATCTATATTCGATAAATACTACTTAATATATAAAATACTTGGACCACTATATTCCAGTATTACATCATTCATATTGTACGTTGGTACCCTTCCTCTTCATATGTAAGCCTAGAGTTATATTCCTTATCCATAAATCTATACATTCTTAGAATCCCAAATATATTAATACTCTACTTCCAAAAAGTTACATATCACATTCTCTTCGTTACCAAAATTCTCATTCACTTAATAACTCTAAGAACTCGAGTACAATTTCCCTAAATGCTAGAGTTTTTAGAAATGTAGGTATCACTTTATGTCATTCCCTCCCATATAATGGCTACAGCTCTGTTAGATCCCTCACATGACTCTGAAATATAATATATTCTTATTTCTATCTCTTCCTCTATTCTATACATTATTTAACTTATTATTACTATATTCGATATGAATGTATCGTGTTATGATCAAAGTATTATTATTATCGGAAAATTTTGCGAAATACATTCTTCTTTAAATATTATGTTTTTATTATGTTCTATCCTCACAAACAAAATGGCCTATATGACCATAATTTAAGTGTTAATAAACATTATTACATCATCATATATATATATATATATTTATATAACCTTGGTCTTGGATATTTAATCATTTTTTCAATAACTTTAATGTATGAATTATTTAGCTTATTATATAAATATATTAACATACATTATTAATAATTAATATATATAACATATCGGTGATATGTATAATCAAAAGTGTATGATTGTATGCGTTATTAATAATATATGTGTTGTTGTACTTATACATGTATATACTATAGACTATAATGATATATTATATTATACAAAACTAAGAATTACTTAATTATTTAATATATCAAATATATTTTTAATTAAAATATGATAGAATAACGTATTTTTTTTAAAGTTATTCATAATTTTATGAAATTTTTTCCTATATTTATTATTGAATAACGATTTATTTAACAATAAAGTATAATATATATATATATATATATATTTTATTTATTAATGCTATCGGTATTCGTTATATATATATATATATCAAACTTACATTTATAAAATAATTACATTTTTAATTATATTCAAGTATATTTAATAAATATAATAATATATAAATATATATAAATAAAATACAATTTATAACTATTATAATGCAATCCAATTTTCTTATTATTATTGCATAATATATTCGAATCCATTTTGAATAATATTAAATATTTTATATCTGTATTTATTTAACAATTTATAAAAATAATTAAGAGCTAACATATTAAATAATGATTTGTTATAATATTTATTTATGTAAATTAAATCTTTGATCATCTTACCAAATGTTATCAATAATAATAAATATATCCTAATAAAATAATGTATGTAAAATAAAATCCTACGTATTCATTATTTCAATTGATCTAAATCATATACAATAAAGTACCAATTCATATTTCATTATGTAGTTTTCAGTTCGTATCGACAGTGATGGATAAGATCGGCGATCCTGTATCGGCAACATATCAGATAACGAATTGATTATCGGGATAGGAAGAAGAATCGAATAATATATTTATTTGACTAGAGATCCTTAAATTAATCAGAATATTTGAATATTTAAATTTGTTAGTAGTTTTTGCTGTTTATATTTTATTTTAATATAATTATATTAAATAGTTTCTAAATATAATTTATAATAGACGCTAGCATGTATTGTACATAAGTTTGTATATGTACCTAGATATTGGTTATAATATTTATTAAAATTAAAATTAAAATATAGTATACATATTTTTATAGAAATATGATAATAAATATTAATACATAAATGCAAAATAATATAAAATAATAATAAAATGGAAGTTGTTATATTTTAATAACAAATAATATTCAACATTTAAATCACAAAGCCTACATCTTTTATGCAAGAGTATATCTTTTTTTCTATTATTACTTTGATAATATAAAACATTTTCAGCAAAATAAATATTATTTTACCCACTCGATTTGTAATTGTTAATATTAAAACATATTTTATAATACTGGATTATATTATTAAATCTAACATATGATGTAATAATAAGTTCGTAACAAATTATGATCTGAAATATATGCAAGTTAGTATGTACCTACGTACACAACTTTTATAGTATTTACTAGTAAATAGTGTTAACTTATAATAATAAAATTCTCTAATATAAATGTAAAATACAAGTAATGAGCTATATTTATTTGGCTTATAATTGTAATTAGTATATAGGAGATATATAACTTCAATTTAATAATAATAAAATTCAATAGTTTTTAATGTCTCACTCAATATTGTATAATAGAAAAACCTACATGTTAAATAATTATTATAATACTAATCATATATTGCACCCATAAAACTTATATTTATACTTCATAATTAATTTACATAAAATAAAATCAGTTTTATCTCCAATAAATAATTGTTATTCGTAGTACTCCATTAGAAATAATTAAATTAATAATTATATCCAAATATATTTACCCATCATTTATCATTAAATAACAATATTTTATAGCAGCCATGGATATAGCTATATATATATGCATAAAGATTTCGAATTAAATTTTATATTTATGTATTTAACTAAACGTTTAACTCACGATTATTTATATAACTAATATAATAAACAAGTAAACGTTCCTTATATTACTGAGTTATTAAAGTTGTATTCTCCTCTACTGATCTCTTAACTCATAATTTATTCAAATTTTGTGAATTACGTACAAAAATATCAGCTGTAATAATATATATTTAGTATATTAGTATATATATATATATATATATATATATATATATATATATATAAATATATCTATATCTATATATATATATAATTATATATATATATATATATATATATATAAATATATATATATATATATATAAATATTATAATTATTTATTTAAAAACTAAGAAAATCAGAAAGTAGTTTTTCATCAGAATAAACTATTTTTGGTAAAGAATATAACTTTTCTTTTTGAATACATCCTTTTTTAATACGTATCTATTGAAAATAAACGTATTATAAAAGTTAATATATATATATATATATAAAATCTCTAAATAAACAAGTATAAAATAATATAATAATATATGTACATACGTATGTCACATACAGTATGTGTATAGTTGAAAGTAACGTGATACGGAATGTGCTCGAATACGGATACTCACGTTAAATCATAAAAAAAATTATTAATGATTTTAATATTTATAATTATATAATAGTTTGAATAAGTATTTGTTATTTTGTATTATTTAACATAAGTCTAATATATCCAAAATACTAAATTATTTTATTACTTTTTAAATTTCGGAAACAAATTTCAACTTAAAACGTCAATCATATATACAAATGTATTACTATAAAATATAACATTAAAAAACAAAGAATTATAAATATGTTATATACGATTGATTTAGTTATAAGCATATATATATAAAATTTAATACAATTTTCATTTATGAATTTCATTATAAATTACTATAAATAGCATACATAAAATTATATATATATATATATATGTATATATGTATAAAATATATATATATATATGCATACAATTTATTAGTATAAAATGGAGATTACAAAATGTTAATTGAATAATTTAATATGTGAATAATTACAATTATATGTGTATTATAATCAGTAATTTAAACTGCATTTTAAATATATACATATTAATTGACAAAATATAACAAATATCATGAATTATATTTTAATAAATATATTTAATTCAATAAATTCTAACTGTAATAACCATTCATACTGATCGTTCAAATGGCGAAATAAATAACATTAAAAATATATACAAATAACAGTCTACTAAATTATAATGACTAAAGTATTTATTGAAGCTAGTGTTGAAATAATATTTACGTATGGTCTTCATTTTTTGAATGACAGAGGGGTATGAACAATGTAATACATGCTAATAAGGTGCAATACAATAGTGAATATATGGAAAGTAACCTAATATAGACACTTTAACAATAAATGGTCTTAAACTTTTATGACTCATTATTGTTATTCTAAAATTAAAATATATTAATATTATATAATTATTGATATTATTGTGTTTTTACAATTTTATTTAATCTTTTAATTTCATATATAACGGGGGTATCCTTATTTGGTACACATGTCCGAATACGGACACCCTGTGTTATAATACGGATACCCTATATACCAATAGATAAACTATATATTATTGATGAATCAATCATACAAATTAAAACACATTATTTATAATTAATTTTATGAAATCTTTATTCTAATTTAAGTAGTTAATAATTATTTATTTTTATTATTTTTGTAATGTATAAATTCAATTTAAGTATCTAAATAATAAAAATATTAGATTTAGCTTTATTGGTTGATTTAATATTATAATTTTATGAAAATCAGAATAGTTCATATGCATCACACAGATTCGATATATACAGTAAGAACTAAACGTTCATTATACTCAATTTAAATATTCATTGTGTGGTCGAAATAGCGAACATTGTATAACGTTCATTAGACTCTATATTCTAATGACCGTTTTTGTATAAATGTTCTTTATACTCTATATTCTGAATATTTTATATTATTGATAAACTTATAATTCTATATGTATCAGCGGAGATATGTTCATATTAGTATTTAACTTGTACTGAATTATATATTACAATATATTATATAATTACATATATATATATGTAACATATGTTATATTTAAAACATGAATTTAACATTAATAATATTTTTAATATTAAATACAATGTTTCAATGTTTAATATTTATCAATCATTATAACATTATTTAAAATTTATATTATCTTAATTATCAATATAATTATGATTATAATTATTGTTGATTATTATAATTAAATTGACACATAAATTAAATTATTATGATATAAAAATAACATAGATACTTTAAGAATTTATTATTTTAAAATAGTAACTTTATTTATTAAATCATAATATCAACTTAAATATAGAAATAAAATAATAATTGATACTTAATTCCATTAGTGCTAAATTAAATCAATTTAACAAATTAAAGAAAAGGTAAAATATGATATTGTATCTGTATTTAAAAAAATAATTTAGGCGAAAATTAATATTATTGGCAATAATTGTTTTTAAATAATTCAGTATTTAATAATATGTTTAAAATTAATATTATTGGCAAGAATTGTTTTTAAATAATTCTGTATTTAATAATATGTCTATAATAATATCAGTATATTTATATCACTTTATTTTCACTATATTTTCTCGCTATTCTATATTTTATCTTTAATATTCAATCATATAATACTTTTAATACAAAAGGTCATTGTGATTTTCAATATCTAATAAACTTTTATACATTTTTGATAAACGTTGTTTATACAAAGTTATTTCATGAAAGTTTATGTTACATTTTATTATATTAAAGGTTCATTCGAATTCAAATGTCTAAATAACTTTTATATACAGTTAATAAACGTTCATTACACAACACTATTTCACGAACGTTTATGTTAAATTTTATAATATTAAATGTCATTGGACTCTGAAATGTCTAAAGAACGTTTATATACCGTTGATAAACGTTCATTACACAACTATATTTCAAGAACGTTTAGGTACAATTTTATAATATTAAACGTTCAGTAGAATCTGAATGTGTCTAATGAACGTAAAGTTTGTACTGTGTGTCCAGGGTGTCTGTAGGGTGTCCATAATACAGCTAGAGTATATGTATTAGGGGCTTATATGACTAATATATGCTTATAACTTAATGAATATTTGATAACAAATATAGAAAGTAAATTTATAATTTTAAAAATGCTTTTTTTTAGTGTTATATTTTATATCGGTACATTTGTATATTCTTGAGAAGGTTTTAAATTGAATTTTTTTCTTCAACAATTTAAAAACGTAATAAAAAAATAAGTTTATTGGATATGTCAGCAATATTTTAAATAATCAAAAAATAAAAAATATTTGTTAGACTATTTATATAATTATGAATATTTTGTTCATTAAATATTGTTTTGTAGGATTTATTGTTTCGTAGATACCGCCTGTGTTACTTTCTCTATATTTATTGAATTTAGGTTTTAATTTAAATAATATAGATATCGAAGGCGAGTTTTAAGATATATATCTAGTTTATCTATGTGTTTAGCTCTATTATTTACTAGATGTTGATATATACTAGATTTGTTTACAATTAAAGCGAATCCATAAAAAGTAATAAAACAAGAAATATTCATTATTATGTATTAACCATTTAATAACTATATTAATTAACCGTTTTATTTTTATCGAAAGTTAATAATGAATAGCAGTATCCATTGCATTCTTTAATTGTGTAGTCCTTTGTAGCAGAACCAATTTTACTTATATCTATAGAATTAATAAATTATAATATATATTTATTAAATATATATTATATATTAGTTTTTTTAAATACATTATTCCCATTATTTTATTATGAATTAATATATGCCATTAATAAATAAAGAACTTTCATTAACTCCCAATCTTACATAATTTAGAATATTTGTTTTATACATATATACATATATATATATATATATATATATATATATATATATATATATATATATATATATACATATATATATGTGTGTACTCATATCCCGGCGATAGACCAAAAAAGGACATCAACGGAACCTTAACTCTATGGCCTTTTGAGATTTAAAATAACTATACATTATAATGTATAACTTATATTTATTATTTCATACGTACTGTTATATCTCAATAAACAATATTTATTATTATTTTATTTATTTATATACACTTATACAATATTTATTATTATAATATTATTAACCAATATTATTTAGACATTCACTATATATGTTCACGACATTTTTTAAGTTTGTACCTATAATTTCATTACACGTTATACACGTATATGTATATTTCCATCCTGGTATAAGTTTGTCAATAATACATATTTATATATATATATATATATATATATATATATATATATATATATATATGTTATAGAGTGAGTCATGATATATTTAGATTGTATAAGAGCGCCTCGACTGCGAATGTATATTGTAGCTATCGCAATCGGTATTCCATAAATACACTGCCACTATCCGATGCACTGGAGTGGAACGCGTTCAGTAAATATTGATTCGCGTTTATGTTATTTGTTTCATTCTGATTTTGGACACAAAACGTATAGTGTCAGTTATTTACTAACTAATATAGAATCGACGAACCCGCATACACGGTAAACTATTATTATTATATTATTGTTATTATTATTATTATTATTACATACTATCCTATATAGGTTGATACTGAATAAAGTTGATTAAAATAGAAACACAGTTATTCTTTCTTCTGTGGATAACAGTACTACGTCTACACGGCGACCTTACAACATATATATATATATATATATATATATATATATTTATATATATGTACACACAATACGTATTGTGTACATGTGTTGGATAGATTTATTTGAACCTTACTCGAATACAAAAATAAAAACTTTACGTTCATAGTTGCTGACAAATTATTTACAACATTACGAATTAATAATACTTATATAAATATGTAATCTTAGTAGAATATATATAATAATATGTAATCCGACTGAGAATAATATGTCATAGTTTATCTTGGCGCAATGCCAACCGAAGAAGTGCAGAAATAGTGAGATTAGATAATATTTAAAAATCAAGAGAAATTATATTCAAACTCAAGCTTTACAAATCATTTGTAATATCCATCTTACTAAATAGCGGTGTATCCTGCAACTTGTTGGAAAAATCTAAAAATATGTTACGCTTCTTAGAATCAAAAGTCCATACAATACTATTAAATATCACATACAAACATAGAAGAAATAACATCTACATATCCACCGAAGAAGTAAGGGGGTCATTTTGAACATATCTTGGACATGGTGATACGTAGACACATTACTTAGTTTGGGCATATCTTTCGACATGAACCACTAGCAAAGATACTATTATAAATACTCTATTGAAGGTAATAGAAATATAGAACAAAGAGAAAATATATGAACGATAATTTGTGCTAGGCTAATCTCTAGTCTCGCTAATATTTAGATAAGGTTGTTAATCGTTACTAGTGACTTACATTGTGTTTGGTTATATTACTTGACCCCCCTACGACCACATCGTCACCGGACTAAGATAGTAAGTAATCTCTTTTCAAAAGTATTTACTCGTATTTCAATCTATAATATAATCACAAATATAATAATTACTGGTGTTTTTTAATTCAAACCTGAAAAAAATGCATTACAACTAAGTAAATGGATTTTATATATTAATTATAATTATTGAGAATTTACTAAATATATATATATATATAAATATGTAAACAATAACTATGTTATATTATAAATAATACCATAATTAAATAAATGTGAATGCATATTCATATAATTACAAGCTATTTGTGCATTGCCGTCACACTCGAAATCGAAAGTATACTGGTTTATAAAATATTCTGTAAATAGTTTTAATTAAATAAAAATGATATGTATTACTACAGTTAATGATTATCATGTATATATTATATATTGTATGATATATGTTATATAGTGAAGTCTATAGGTATATCGAGTTGTGTATTATACATTTATACACGCCTGTTATTACATAATATAGTCAATATGTGTTCATAAACACCTTTTAAAAAAAATTAAAGCTTACTTAATTATATGGGCATAGAAATATATATGTTTATATATATATATATATATATATATATATATATATATATATATATATTGTTGTCTCTACATTACTGATATTCGTGTTTTGTTTCAACTATAATTTGTGTATGAAAATATATTGATTGTATTATGTAATAATGAGCATATATGTATATAAAAGTATGATGCATACATATATATATATATGCATGTGTAACCATCTGCTATACGGATTACATGTAATAGCAGATGTAATGTAGTAATATCTATTTGTGAATAATTGTGTGAATGTGTATCGAAGTGTGACGATGATATAATGGCTTATGGGGTATTCATACCAATTCCGTTTTCCTTACGTTACGTAAAATCCGTATAGAAAATGAAAAAACTAAATTCGAATATATACACATATACATATACATTCACATACACACACACACACACATATATATATATATACAGTAGTATTGTCATTACATAAAAATGGCTACATAATCACAATGCAGATATCTATACAATTAACAATTACAATGCTATTCATACAACTTGAATTAATACAAAAGGCGGTGGTGTTTCTATATATATTTATAGATAATTTACATTTCAATAAAATAGAAAATATTTGTTTTACAGAACATGATTTTATAGATATAGTTACTATTAATTTATAATTAATAATAAAAAGATTATAATTAGTGGTATATATAAATCACCAAATGCTGATATAATTAGATTTAGTGATTTAATTTATAATATTTTTAGTAATGTTTCTGCAAAAAATTACTTATATTTAGTTGGTGACTTCAATATAAATATTTTAATGGATAATTTAAAAAATTATATTTCATAGATGTTATTTATAATATGGGTTGTAGGCCGATTATAATATATCTACTCGGTATAATAATACTCTTAATTCATTCATTGATAATATATTTTGTAATGTTAATTGTAATCCTATTCGTAATAATATAATTATAAGTGATGTTAGTGATCATCTTCCGATCTGTATTTGTTATGATGTTAATTGTGCAACAAATACATTAATTAATAAAGGTAAATATAAATATATTAGATAAATTAATGATAACACTATATCTAGTTTCCAAATTAATATAACAAAACATAATTAGAATTATATTTATGATAATATTGATTTAAATATTATATATATATATGATACATTTTTCGAATATTTAATTTTATTATATAATGAAAATATTCCTTTAATTAAAATTAAAGATATCGACAATAATAAAAAACCATGGATTTACAATAGTATTATTAAATGTATTAATAAAATATAAATTAGATACTAAAGTTTTAAAAAAAAAACAAATTTAGTTAATTTCAACTATTATAAACATTATAAAAATATACTAGGATCTTTAATACGTCGCTCAGAGTATTTATATAACTTCAATAAATTAATCGCTATCCGAAATAACATAAAAAATACATGGTCTATTATAAATAATGTAATTAATCAATAACAAAATAATACAAATAAATCAGTTTTAAATAAGGTTAATACTCCTAAACCTAATGATGTTAATGATTACTTTAGCAATATAGGTTTAAAATTATCAGAAAATATCAAAGCCACATCTGATAATAACATATATCATACGATGCCTACAACTAATATAAATTCATTATTCCTCTCTCCTATTTCAATTTTTGAAATTGAAAGAATCATAAATGAAACAAAAGTTAAATACAGTAATGATACCTATAATTTAAATATGTCGGTAATCAAATAAATCAGGGTTGAAATTACACCAATATTATTTCATTTATTTAATAGATCTCTATCCGAGGGAATATTTCCAATCGCTTCACAAAAATCTAAAGTAATTCCATTATTTGAAGATGGAGATAGATCTAAACCAGAAAATTATAGACCCATTTCATTATTACCCCAATTCTAAAAATTATTGGAAAAATTAATAAAAGTCAGAATTTTTAAATGTTTTAATCAATTTTAATATAATTAGTGATACATAAAATGTATCAACTTCTGATGCACTTTCCGATGTTTGAACAGTTAATTTAAATTTGGAACATTTAAATAATTTCGCTATCGTATCCATTTACCTGTGTAAAGCTTTAGATACTTTAGATCATTAATTTTAATTAAACAACTTAGTATATATGGTATAAGAGGGATAGCTCTCAAATTATTAGAAAGCTATTTAAAATATAGGCAACAGTATGTTAGTTTTATGAATTCATTTAAGCTTGTACTATTTGCTGATGAAACTAATTTGATTTTTTCTGATAAACCAATTACTGATCTAAAAACTAATAAACAACGTAACTTAAATAAACTCTTTGATTAGTTGAGTATTAATAAATTGTCCCTTAATGTTAGTAAATCTAGTTTATTACTGTTTAATATTCGAAATAAAAATAATAATGTTAAATTGAATGTCAATATTAATGATATTAAAATCAAACAAGTAATATATTAAAAACATTTAGGAATAATAATTGATGAGAAATTAGATTGGAAATCACAAATTAATTATGTATCTACGAAATTATCTAGAGCTATTGGTATTTTAAATAAAATGAAATTTAAATTGAATTTGAAATATTTAGTATTGGTATATAATTCATTTTTTTATTCTCACATTACATACTGTTGTCATATTTAAGGTAATACATTTTTCAAATTTAAATAAAATATGTATATTACAAAAAAGAGATTTGAAAATTATAAATAATGATTCTAATTATTCAACTTTTTATATTATTCATAAGTCATTACAATTTCATGATATCGTCAAAATGAATACCATAAAGTTTATGTTTAGGGCCAGGAATAATTTATTACTTATTTATTTGCAAAAATTATATTCAATTAAATTACATAATACCTATTTATTTCATAGATTAAAAGTTGGAACAGTTAGAAAATCTTTCTGCTTACCTATCACAGGTCCTAGACTATGGAATAATTTAGATGATTCCATAAGACAGATTTTAAATTTCAATTTATTTAAAAGAACTTTGAAAAAATATTTATTGAATAGTTACCATTACATTTTTAATTGTCCTTTTAATTTATATTTTTAACTTTTAATTTGACTTATGAAAATATTAATATTATTAATTTTTAAATAAATTTATAAAACTATGACTTTTAACTATTAGCTTACTCATGACATAATTGTATTTAACTTTTATCCGCTTATAATATAATTTACTTTTAAAATGAATTATTGACAATTTTAATTGACTAATTTGTTATAATACTATTATTATTATTATTCTAATTTTTACTTTTATTTTATTTTTATTTTTATTTGTAATCTAAGGTTTTAATGTTTATTATAATTTAGTTGTATAGTTTTTTCCTATTTGTTTTACTATAACTTTTTAATATATTTTTATTATAATTTTATTTATATGTTTATATATATTTATATATTTTATTATAATGATGATTAGATTACGAAGACTTTTTTAATAATATTATTGTATTTTTATTATTTTATATAAATCATATTCTACACTTTATAAAGAATATAAATTTATAAATTATTTATTATTTATAATTGTATTATTTTTAATTATTTTTTTCTTTTATTACATTTATATATTTATATTAAGATGTAGTAGAATAATGATGGAATTTGTTTTTTTTTGTATTTCGTTGACTTTTAATTAATAAATTTATCATATTTTATATCGGGTAGTATGGATGCATTTTCTAGCTCCAAATCTTACCAGTGTTTATACTATTGGCGAAAGTATATTCCCTAAGGTTTTGGACTTGATGAACCCACATTCGGAAAGTTGATATACTATGGTTGTTTATGCTTTATGAGTTGAAGATTTATTTTAATAATTTAATTTGTCACTCTATTTTTTGTTCTACTATTTCTTATTTTTAATTATATTCATATATAATTTTTCTCTTCGTAATCATAAAAGGGTCAATGACTTGATAAGCTCTGATTCTTTCTTCACCCAGGAAATTACCAAATCTGATTTTATTATTATTTATTATATATATATATATGTATCTATAGTATACATTGTATACGTACATATACTATATAGTATAATATTATACTAATATATTACATATATATATATATATATATATATATATATATATATATATATATATATAATCAAATTTCCAATACTAGAGAAATAAATATTATATTTACAACTATGAAATCATATAACGCCATCTATTATTAACTAAAAGGTTCATTCCGCTACGTATTTTATTTTTCTGTACAGAAAAATAGGATTATTTCTATTTCATTTTCTGTACAGAAAACGATTACAGAAAAATAGGAATATGACTCATTACAGAAAATGTTCTGTATATGATTCATTTTCTGCAAGGATTTCACGTAACTTAAGGAAAATGGAATTGGTGTGAACACCATATTAAACGTGTGTATGTATCTACTATAGAGTGACAGTGAATAGTATAACATTGTATGCATATAGATAATGATTGCTTTTACTGATCATAGAATATATATGTCATTAAATATATATGTGAACCACATATTTAATATCTGTATGAATATAGCTAAGTTTATATTAATCATTTAATTATTATGTTTTCTATTTATGTATATTTATTCAATTAGGTTACCTATGTATAATATATTAATACAAAATATATGATATTTATTCATATATTATATATTAATATTCTATTTTATATATTATCTATACTATATATAAACTATATATGTATTATAAATATAAATATTAATAATGTTATATTGTCGATTATAAGATTATTCTTATACAAGGCCTGTGGGCGATATTTTCATTAAATAAATAATTAAATTAAAAATTCATACTGAAATTTTGAACTCAGCCTTCAGGGCTAGATATATATACGTTAATGCATAACACACACATATATATATATATATATATGATAAATTATAATTAATTTATAATTATTTATTATTAATTATATTATAAAATTATTGTATTTATATATGCAATTATTCTTACTAATAGATGGATTCTTTATCATTATTTCATGTTTCGATTTACATTTTCTTATGATGGTTATCTATTGAAATATTAGTAAATATATATTTGAGTTAATGATCTATAGTATTTATAAATCGTATATTATTTGCATATTTATATATATATATATATATATATATATATATATATATATATATATATATATATATATATATATATATATATATATATATATATATAGATAAATATAAATATGCAAATAATATCCGTCATCATATATATATATATATATATATATATATATATATATATATATATATATATATATATATATATCATTGAAAGGTTTTAAATGTGTTATATGTATAATATATTTTATATTAATATACATAAATAATAATCCACGTATAAAATATTAAATATTCAAAAAATAATATATATATATATATATATATATATATATATATATATATATATATGATATATATATATATATTAATATAAAATATATTATACATATAACACATTTAAAACCTTTCTGAATTTAATATCACTAATTATCGGAGCGATATTATCTAAATCTTTAATAATTTCGAGGTGAATTGTGCATACTTGTGTCGTTGCATCACACCAAATGATATCATCCTCGTGTTCAAATCCATTAAAACATGCGATATTCATGTTCTTTTTTTTCATTGGAGCAAATTCCAAGATGGATATCGAGCACTTTATGCATTTTACGTGACTTCTGCGAATATAAATTAATCAGTGTGATGTTAATTATTTTAGATATAATTATCGAACTTATCATTATAATGATATATATGTAATCATATTTTAATATACGTAATATATTAATCATATTAAAATATATAAATCTATTAAATAAATTAATATAATATATATATATATATATATTAGTATGGGGTATATGACTAGGTGGGACAACCAAAAGATTGTAAGCCAGAGGTCCAGGGTTCGACTCCAGGCAGTTATTTTTTTTCTATTATGCTTATCAAGAACTTAATAAACGATAAATCAAAACATAAGAAATAAAAATGTGTCTATTTGTATTGTATTGTCCGGGGTCCCTCACAGTTATTTATAATATGTATAAGTATGTGACTTATTGAGGAGTCCATTTGTATCTGTTATTTGTATTGTATTCAATATATATTTAAATATATATATATATATATATATATATATATATATGAGATTTCAATAAATCAATATTATATTATATATATAATATATTTATATGTAGTATAATATAATTCTAAAAAAAGGGAATTTTTATTATAATCAAAAACTACTGCAGCATTAAACTGACATGCATATAAGCCAAAATCTACAACATGATACTTTTAAATAATAAGACCAAAAGTAGATCCAATGTTCCAACAAAAATCGTATTCAGAACAAGCAGGTACAATTCGGGACAAATAATTACAATAAGGAGAATTAATGAAGGGATTAATTTTTAAATGTTACCTGCCACGCCCACGTGTATCGACTTCTCAAAGGCCTTCGACGGCATACATATAGGAAAAATGAAAGAAATAATTACATAGAAATATTAAATTCAATCATGATATCCTATCGAAATCCTATATGAAAATTACTATCACCGAATGGTGATATTCCATTATTTGATATCACATCAGGTGTATAACACAGTGACACAATTGCGCCGTTACTCTTTATAATATATCTAGAATACATACCGATACAATCGTGTTACCCGAATCATGATCTCAGCTTCACCCTTTTCAAGAAAAGGAGTGACGTCACTAAGCTAATATCACAGATGTTGATTACGCGTATGACGTTTCCATATTAACGAATACATTGACAGGTGTTACAACGCTACTATACAGAATAGAAGAGGTATCCAAAGAACTAAATCTTAAAATAAACGCTGGAAAGGCAGAATATATGAGTTTAAACGAAGACCGCGTATAAAAGATAAAAAGCCTATAGTTTTTTTAGGAGGAGACCATATGTGTATACAGGAGATCAAGAAATGTAATGATTTTAAAAATATGGATAGTTATTTATTTATTTATATATAGTTTATTGACTACACAAATACTGTGTGGTTATAGTCGTCGTTAGAAAATAAAAAATAAAAACAAAAATAAATATAATACGAATAATAAAATAGAACGAATTACAATGACTTAAAATGGACATACTGTTTACATTTAAGTTATGACTCGTCAACTATACAATATGTAAAAATAATATTGGGAAAAGCTGGGCAACCTTAAATGCAATGAAACATCTAACTGATACGCTAAATAGAAATGTCCATAAAGTGACCATTTAGTCCATTTAGTCTGTAATTATATACGGCTCTATAATATGGACGTTCACAAAAGCGCTAGAAATATAATATAAATGGAAAATATATACACGAATGTTGAGAGCAGTACTAAACGAGTCGTGGAGATATTATATCGACAGTAAATAACTACGAGGAAACATCATTATGATCTGTACATCGATAATATAGCCAAGAGTATATTTAAGTGGACACTGAAGTCGAACAAAAGCTGAACTGGTAGCAGATGTTCTCATCTGTAAACCAAATCATAGATAGATAGATATATATATATAGTTTAATGTTTAAAACAAATAAAATGACATAAAAGAATAATACAAAAAAAAAACAAATTAAAATATAAACTAATATATATAATGATTTAAAAATTCCATTTTACAAATGGTTATGATATCGAGTTAACAAATGATAAAAAAGAGATTAATGGTAAACATAGTCCAGAAACACTAAGTAAAATATATGTTGATCGATAGGTCGAAGATACATTTTGTAAACAAAACTAACTTCCAAACGCGATGGGAAACATAAGTGGAATTATAGGTGGATGAATAGATTTACTGTGTAGCAAAGCAAGCTAGACCTACTAAGTAAGGTAATTGATGATATCTTAATTAGTATTTAATTCGTTTGTGTCCTATACCTGTATTTCGTAAATATTTTATTTAGTTATTATTTATGTTCGAATACATTAATATGAATTATTTTCATTTATCTAAAATAAATGTTCTGGTACTATAATAGAGTATGACGAGGTCAAGATACTTTCTAAGAGTAAAGACATTTTAGTTACACGAATTATGAACATGGTGTAATCACGATATATGTATCTAAACTAATAAACTATTAAAACTTAATACATAAATATAAGTCAATTCGATAAATTTATTAAATTATATAACATGAAGTAACAGATAACAAATCTATGATAAATGCGATTGTGAACTATATTAATGAACATTATTTAATGGATCATGTATACAAATAGTGATAGGACTATAGGACCTAGAAATGGACCCCTAAAGATGTCGTAGACTTGTACATGTTATAAATAACTTAGGATGGCTTATGAAAAAATAAAACATCCATGTAACATTGTTATACTTATAGTTGATACATCGTTAATACGTTAATGATAAACACAATAACAAATATTCATTACCAGGGATCGAACCAATTTCGCTTTATAGCTTTGACTTTTCTATTGAGCCATATATCATATGAACTATATTTATTATATATAAGTATGTGTATATTGTATTCGTATGATAAATTTATATTTTACTAACCCTGATACACTAAAATTAGTTTCAATTAATAAAAGTATTATTATTTTCATAAAATTCATTTTCTATATAAGCTGATATCAATAAATGGTAATAAATTAAATTAAAAATAATATATATATATATAATTTAACTTTTATTAGATTATTGAAACAAAACAAAATTAAATTTACGTAATTGTGAAATAAATAACTATTATTTATATATTTTTAAACTATATTAAATATATTTGTATGTCATATTATTTCTAGTTAGTAACTTATTCTTGAGATTAGTTTTATTTTTTATATAATATTTTGGGATATATCCTGTTTGCTCTAGCCTCCTCTGGAATAGACTCCCTCTATCCATAACATCATTAACACATCAACTACCACCTTTAAACATAAATTAAATAATTACCTCCTTATTTTCGATGTATTAACTTCGACAATATTCGTTTTAGCCACGTTGTACACTTTTCCGTACTATTTATATATTGAATTATTGTTTGGTATATATTATTGTCACACTATAATACTTGTATTATTAAATTAGAGTTAAAATAAAAATCATCATCATCATTATCATTTTTCATATTTGAAAAAATTGGTATATGTAGCAATGTGAATTACCTGATTGATAATAGGTACTGTTTATAATATGTTTGATAAACATAACTATTACATGATAAATATGCACATCATGCGTAATATGACGTAAGCGACGTTTCGCTACAGTGAACACGATTAGTCATCACGTGTCGATCATTACGGATTGCGATTCACGACTATCCTCATGATCTCAGCATATTGAGGTGAAGTAGTATTTAGACGAACCCGGTCATATAGGGTATGTACATAATACCTATGTTTATATGTGAATTATGTTTATCTTATTATGTTATAATGTATATATATATATATATATATATATATATATATATATATATATTTATATATATATATATATATATATATATACATATATATATATATATATATATATATATATATATATATATATATATGTAAGCTAATATATATTTGTTTATATGTAAGCTAATATATCATTGATTATTGATAATTATGTCAATCTTATTATATATCATTATCAGGTTATTTGGACAATAAATATATTTACAAATTCAAATAATGAGAGACAACCACTCTAAGTTGAGTGACGCAACATCCGTCGTGCTATAGCTATATATATATATTAAATATATATTAAATATCGAGTTAAACATTAAGATTATTGATATTAATTCTAAAGTATAGGCTTAACGGGCCATAGGAAATAATACTTTATGAAGATGATACCGACGTATCCCGCACTATAGTCTCCTTGACAATCGTTAAGAGTGATAATTCAGCTGAATATTGGTCATACACTACTTGTCAACTCTGAATTTATAACATTATTAAAATTATTTATAAAAATAAGTCAATATTTTTATTAAATTCGAATATCCTAGGGCTCGCGTTAATTGCTAGAAGTTTAACATGGAGAGAATACGTAAGTTAACATGAGGAATTTTAAAAATGACTAAAAAGTAAATTTTAACTATTAATAATTTGTTTTGTATTATGAAATTATAATAGCATATAGATTAAATGTGATATTATGGAAAATAAAAAAAATTAAATTGTTTAATTTTGTTCCTATAAATAAAATGAAATAAACGACATTTTAGGATTTTTTTTAAAACTCATATATATCAACGATTTTTGTTTACAATTTATATATATGTCTATACAATATAAAAGATAAAATTAGAAAAAAAAGATATTTAATTTATAAAAATATAATATTTATACAACTTTTACTATATTTTTTGAGAAAAAATCATTATTTTTCAAAAATAATTCATTTTTGAAAAGGAAAAAAATAAATTCATTTATTATAAATGATATATTAGATGGAAGATTATACCATAAGATGAAGTAAAGCTTTTACAATTAGCTTTTTGAATTATAGATGTAAATAAATAGAAAATTAAGTATTGGATTCGATTACTTATTATTTGTTCATTTTTAATAATTATTCATTTACAATTAAATAATTTAAATTATTTAAAACTATTAATTCAACTATATTGATATCAAATAATGCATTTCATATTCAAGTTTCTCAACCTATTATTTATGAGATATAAAGATATTGACAATATTTTCGATAGTCGAGATATTATAATATTGACAATTATGTATTCGAGAAGTTATAATATTGAAAATTAAGAATCCAAGAGTTATAATATTAAAAATTAGGTAGTCGAGAGATTATAGAATATAAAATAAGATAGTACCTATTTGTGGCGCCTGTGCCATTCAGCCTATATGTCATTGGTACGATGGTGGTTAGGGTATATAACATTATGGTGAGCGATGATGATTCGAGCTCATTATGGTTATTACAGATTATGTGTGGGTTAGTGATTGGGCAATTAGGTATTATGGTATGGGATGGAGGTGGTGATGGATATACTATATTGGTAGACGTACACGATGAGGTTAAGTATGGTCTTGTGTTAATGGTAGTATGAGGTGGTGCATGATGCTGAGATGGGGCGCATATATATGGTATATTTTTGATGGGGTTTGGTAGTGATACATAAGTAGGATCTACAATAGTTACTATAGTACACCATGATGTGGTAATGGGAGTAATATGATTAGTATGCGAAGCGTATGGGAGTGGTATACTTTGGTGTGGGGAATATGATGGTATATATATATATATATATATATATATATTAGTTCTTTTGTTTTTATCTGATGGCGGGATCTGATATATTCCTTTTTTTGTCTCGATATCATATAAGTTCGTGTCCGACCTTTTGTATATTACAATGGCAGGTTCCCATTTATCTGATATGGATATACGGATAGTGATAGTTTGTTTTAGTTGAAGTTGAGGCGCTTCTCTTACTTTCCTCCCTCCGGATAATCTAACAGCTTAAGCGTCACGCTTTAGTTGTTGTTGGTTTATTTCTTTTAGGAGGATCTCTGGGTATGGTGTGCTAATATATATATAAATGGCTTGGTATTTATTTATCGACTAGTGTATCCACAAGCTTAAGAGTACTTCTAGTAAGCTTTTTACATTTTCTATGGTGGTTTTATTGTTGGTATATGTCTTTCTATGAATCTATTAGATTATGGGTAATGTGGGATTGAAGTAACGTACGTTGGAACCCTCAGAAAGATGTACATTTTGCAAATTCTGGAGAACTATATTAAAGACCATTATCATAGTATAGTAGTTTTGGAACACCGAACATGGAAAATGCTTCTGATAAACGATTAATTACAATCTTGCTTGTAGAGTCGTTTCGCTATTGATGGAGAATGGGGTCTTTCAAAAATATATCTACCGTTAATAGGTATGTTTTACTGTATAATTGGAACAGGTTTGTAGCAATGTATTACCATGGTCGTATCGGTAATTCTCGTGTAGTATGGAGTGGTTTCCAGTGTGATTTGGTAACTATTTGACACATTTTGCATTGTGTGGCTATATTGGTCAGGTCTTGGCGCATAGCAGACCAAAATTAATTGTATTTGGCGGATAATAACATATTTGCTAGACCTTGATGTAATTCGTGAAGACGATTGGTAATGTAGTCTCTGTTACGATATGGTACTAGAATAGGATTTCCTTTCATGATGTAGTTTTCATCATATGTTAGTTAGTCTCGGAAAGCCCAGTATATTTAAGATGTTTAGTTACATGTCGAAGATATTGATTTGAGACCAGATTAATGCCAATATTTCCCTCAGTTATTTATGTTCGAGATCTTCAATTTCGGCTAGCGTTATATCTTTAGTTTTAGGGGTGAAGCCTATTAAATTGATATTGAGGTTATTATCATTTTGGTGTTTGTGTTCGGGGCTTCTCGAGAATGCATCTGCTAGTATTATTTCCTTTCCGTGTTTGTATTTGATGGTTGCTTGGTAATTACTATGGTATTGCTGGTACATTGAAAGTGAAATACATATACTACGGCTAATAATTAACGATCTATAATTGCAAATCTTTTTTCTGCATCGGTGATAGTTCTCGAAGCAAAGTATATCGGTAAGTTATTTATAAGAGAACCGACACGAGCCCGATGCTCAAATTTGATGGTAGTATGTAGTCTAATGTCGAAGTATGCGAGAGTGGTATTATTGGAAATATTTTCTTTAATAATTTGGAAGATCATTTGATGGGATGGTGTCCAGCATTATCCATGAATTATCTTATAGGAGATAAAAAGTAGTTGGCTACCCGAGAAAGCTTCTGGTTGAAGTTAGAGTAGTAGGTGATGGTATATTTCTGATGAACGACATTCTTTCTGGATCGGGTCGAATCCCCTTTTCGGAATATATCAGTCCAAATAATGAAACTTCAGGGACTCAGATGTCGCATTTGTCAATATTTAAACCACATCATATTCTTCTGCAAGTTTCATAAGGGAGATGGGGTTATTATCGTTATAATACACTATGATGTCATCAGCAATGTTCATTACACCACAGATAGGCTGAATCATATAGTCCATATACTCATGAAAAAAAGTATTGCGACAGATTCAACCCGAATAATATTCGTTTCTATCTGTACCGACCTTGATGGGTATTAAACGTAGTTATTTGACTGGATGCATCATCTAACATTACAGCCCAGTATCCGTAACGGGTATCAAGATTTGAGAATATCTTGGATTTGCAGAAGAGATAATTGACATAGTCAAGGGTTCGAGAGGTATAGTAGGAACGTCGAATAGTTTTGTTTATTAACTTCGGATCAATGCATATACGATGTGCATGTTATACTTGAAACCCATGGGGTTGGTATTTATACGTTTATTTATACGTATACCGAGAATATACCATACCTAGTGTTCAGATATACTAATACATACTTATAATACCTCGGTATATCTATTAAGTTATTTATAGGTATAATCTATGCGTTGCTATAGTAACTATATAATTACTGTATGTAGTAACTTATACGTCATAAATATTAACTTGATTTATAGAAAATTAAATAAAATAAATATTATCTTAATTATATATATATATATATATATATATATATATTATACCATAAATAATTAATATTAAGTATTTTTTACAATATATTTGATCCCTGTATAGGTATACGAACATACGTTATAACATAACCTACATGTTCGTTTATTGTTAATCTATATGTTCATTATTTATTTTTTTTTAAATTCCAATAACGTATGCCATTGGTATAAAACATTTCAACTTTATACTATCTAATAAATACATAACAAAATCAATATATTGTTACTTCTAAAAGGCTTAACAAATACGTATATATTACTTTTGTTATCGCCAAGAAATATATACTTACTTATTACTTAGTCCCGTGACGTATACGTCTATATGCATCGTAGCGGGAGAACATGACAATGTTTTTAATAACTTTTTCCATTTATAACGATATTTTGCAATAACTAAAAGTTGCTGAAGAGGAAGATTAGAGTATTCAAAAATATCATTTAACCAATTTTTCTTTGGTCTTCCTCTTTTTCTATTACCTTCGACATAGACATGAAGAATTGTTTTGGACATGTAATCATGTCGAGTTATATGTCCGAATGTTATAATTTACCTTATCATGATTATATCAAGAAGAGGTACATACGAGCCGACATTCTCATTTATTAAATTATTAAACAATATATTCGTCTTTCTTTTTATATATATATATATATATATAAAAATTTAAATGTCTATAAAACTGTAATAGGTATAACTGATTATTATAATTGCAACTATATATACATATATATATATATATATATATATATATATATATATATTGTAATAAATAACCTGATTAATTTGCATCTATAATAAAATTATATGATAAATTTCCAAAATATTTATCAAAAGAAGATAGTAGCAATTCTAATAATTAGATATACTTATTACAGTTTTATAGTAATTTTAGTTTTAAAGATATATATACCTATAGTCTGATGTCGATGGCTCAGTGGGACAACCAAAAGCTAGTAAGCCAGAGGTCCCGGGTTCGACTCCAGGCAGTTTTTGATTTTCTCTTGTGTTTATAAAAGAACTTAATAAACGATAAATCAAAACACAAGAAAAAAAAATGTTACTATTTGTATTGTATTGTCCGGGGCCTCTCACAGTTATTTATAACATGTATAAGTCTATGACTTCTTGAGGGGTCCATTTGTATCCGCTATTTGTATTGTATTCAATATATATATGAGATTTCAATAAATAAATATTATTATTATTATTATAGGTATTATTTTAAGCCTTTTAGAAGTAATTATATATTTGATATTGTTATCAATATTTATTATATTATAAACAAAAAAATTCTCATAAATAATTATTATTGAATAGTTTTTATTTAAGAAAATATGTTTTTGAAAGTATAGAGTTAAAATATTTTCTAACAATTTCATACGTTATTGAAATAAAAAAAAGAATACTAAATTAAACAAAATAAAGAATGTAATAAAAAATAAATGAAGAATGATCGAATATATATATATATTCATATACCTATATAGGGATAACATATATTGTAAAAAATACTTAATATAATTTGCTTATTGTATAATATATATATATATATATATATATATATATATATATATATATATAGGTACGCCTAAGTGTAAGTTACTGTGTACGGTAATTATATAGTTACTATAACAATGCGTAGATTGTACCTATAATCACCTTTCAACTTAATATATTAATACTTAATATATATACCGAAGTATTATAAGTATTTATTAGTATATCTGAATACTAGGTATAGGATATTCTCGGTATACTTTATAGCCTATAGGCTATATATATATATATATATATATATATATATATATATATATATATATGTCTATATATAGATAACGACGTTAACACAATGATGAATAGAATTTATTGAGTTATCTACCTAGAAATCACGACTGTATTGGTGACCATGTATTCCCAGTAAGATGTAAGCCTGCGCTTACCGAGTAGTGTAATTATGTCATATTAATCATGATGAAGATGATGATTTAATCCCTACCTGCTTTATCGACACCTAATTAGATTACGTTACACCTATAAATATATATCCGCACATGCGCATATGATATTTATGCTTTACACTATCCAGTTACATTGGAGTTTCTTGCCTAGTTACAATAATAACATTGACAGAGTGCAACGATTATTCACTAGAAGGTTAATTACATGATGCGTAGGATATAAAAAGTCATCAAATATTAATTATAAATAATATAAAGAGAGATTGGAATATTCAAAACTAACTTATTATATATTGAATCTCGTCAACAGTAAAAGTATAGGAAAACATATTTATTTTCTAGATTAAATAACGATATCAACTATAAATTAATAGGACTATTTGTTTATGATAGAATTAGTAAAACTATAAAGGACATTTACATTAGTAAGCGAGTTTGGAATATACGAATTACTTTTAAAAGTATCTAATAATAAACAAGTTACTAATCACAATATTCACTAAATAGATATTAAATATATACATTACACGAAGAATACATTGAATCATCAATACAGTGCTATAGGTTATATAATCGTATCTAGATTATGGTACTGGTGTGGAGATATTAACTCCAATCCAGTGGGTCTCCAGGTGGTGGATAGAAGAATCGACCACCAGATATTGAGTTTTAGCTGCGAATATAAGAATAATATATTATATAAGTAGTCCTGAACCAAAAATCATATAGGTACCTTAGCAATATATATTACTCAGTTGCCACCCGCACCATGGTTGTGGTGCAAACCATTGGAGCAGTAATGGTGTTGATATTGAGCGGAAGAACCAACTCAAGGCCAACGGTTAATATTAATGAGTCAAATAGACAACTGCCCGCAATATAGTAGTGGTGAGCACATTTGCATAATAAGCTAACGAAAATCACATGAACAACAACAAAACCAAACAATCATGCCGCATCGCCGAATCGTCTTTCGGATAATAAAGGAGCGCGTTACAGGGTTAAATTTTAGGCCATGAATCACGAAAAACAAGCTACTGACTAATTAATACAAAAAAACCTAAGTTTTCATCATCAGAACTTTTAAAAGTGACTGCAAATCATCTGAACTTGTAGCATCTGCCATTGAACACGATATTGACATAATATGCATACAAGAACATATATTAAATATCGATATCGAGTAACATAGATTGGATATCGATATTAAATATAATATTTTAAACTATGGATGGACTATATTGTGACCATATAATAGAGAAACGAAACGCACTGAAACAATTATCATTGAAAATGAAAGAAAATGTTAACACTAACCAAAAAATTGAGTTTATCAAAGCTAGACAAAATCTCTAAGATACATATATAAACGAGCATATCAAATATTTGCAAAATCAAATAGATTATATCAAAACAGGTGCAGTTAATAAGAAATCTGCTATAGCATGGCACATTGTAAATAAAATTACTGGTAGAAAGATAACGAATAGATCTAACATTAAAGCAAAAGATGACAAAGAACTTATACAAAAATGGAAACTACATTTATCTCTATTACCATGAAAAAATTAGATAACAACTAATCAAGACATAGTAAAAATAGTGGACAAAGATCTTCAAATTGAGCAAGGTCCATTTACTATAGAAGAACTTGGAATGGTACTCAGAAGAAGAAAAATGAAACCATCTTTGGGCGGCCACGAGGTCTTGCATCTTTGATTTTTCCTTGTTGATATTTTTAGCGAATATATTGCTATGTTATACGTGGCCAACCCAACACAACTTTCTTTTTTTGACAATTGACAAGAGTGGCATAAACTTCCCAACATATGATATTCTCTTTAATGTAGATATTCGTTTTGTACTCTCTGTAATTTATACCAAATAGTCGTCTGTTTGCTTTATTTTCATAGGCTTTAATTGTTTTCTCCATCTTTTCAGTAATCGTCCAAGTTTCGCATCAATAGAGTAATATTGAGAGCACCAGTTGTTTATATAGACTGGATTTTGTTTTAAAGCCTGCATTTTTGTACTTGTCCATATTGTTTTTAATCTTATCAAAGCCGATGTATAGGTGGCTAGTCTGATACGGATTTTTGCTTAACTGATACCATATTTGATTATAGTTGCTCCTAGATATTTAAATGTATCTACCTCTTCAAATATTTCTCCATTCATTCTGATATTTACATGTATACTTTAATCTCTGCTATTCACCATGGTTATGCTGTTTTCAGAGCTAATTTCAATTTGAAGGGATATCCAATATTTTTTTCCAGTAAGACTTAACTTTCTAAATGTGCATACAATGATTTAATATATTCAGTTATATCATAGTAAATACCAAATATATTCATAGTATGTCATAGTCATTCGTGCAATTCACGATCGAACGTCTTTTTAAAATCAATGAAGTTATAATAAAGGTTTTTTGCACTCCTAGATGTTTTTCAATGATCTTGCGGCAATTTACGATTTGTTTTACTGTATTAAGTCCCCTTCGAAAGCCTGCTTGTTCTTCTGAAAGGATATATTCGGCTTGTGGGTTTAATCTTTCCAGAAGTATTTGTAACATGATTTTGCTTGCCTGGCTAATTAGACTAATTGTTCGATAGTTCGAGCAATTTCAGGAATCACATTTCTTTGGAAAGGGGATGATTAGTGATTTGGTCCATTATGCCGACTACTCTTTTGTCACCCACATTTTTTGACATAGAGAAGTTATAATATCATTTGTTTTACCCCTCCACACTTTATTAGCTCAACGGGTATATTATCAATACCGGGAGCTTTACTATTTGTCAGTGTGTTGATAGCATTTTTTACTTATGGTTTTAGTAATGGTAATGAAATATCATGCTGGGTTGTTATTGTGTCTTTAAATAGTTATTCATTTATCTTTATAGGGTAGTTGTATAGGTCATTGCCGTAATCGGTACACCTTCTCATTAGTCCATTGTTGTCCACCATGGGTTATCATTTTTATCAAAGATAATTATCAATTCTTATGATTTGATTTAGTCAGCATTTTTAATGTTTTATAGGCCCTTTTATTCAATCGGTTTCTTGATATATCTTAATATATATAATTGCCCAGGCTACGAAGTGTAGATCATTAGGTTTCGCTGTTATTGCATAATATAGCTCAACGTAGCTATTTCAATATATATATATATACATTTGATAAGTTTGTATGTATAGCTTAACGTATTTTTTCTTGATAAATTTCATGATAATAGTAGAGTTTCCCATAATAGCTAAACATAGATTTTTCGATACATGATTAATATGATGATAATATTAGAAATTACCATAATAGCTTTTGAATAACATCATATATTTTATATCATAATTTATGATTCATATATGATTCATAAATACATATATTTGACATATCTTTAATTTATTATTACAAAATACTTACATTTTGAATAATGTTGTATAGATTATAGTATCTTCATCATATTATGCTGATGTATTAAATAAAATACCTCGGTGGTATAGGGATGTTGGTGTAATAGTTATGTTTCCTGCAATAATGCCCTTATAAATACCAGATAAATCATATTCATATGGGTATAGAAACTTGGTATATAATTGTTATTTTTATTGTTATTGTTATTTTTATTTGGTGGAGTCATTTCATCCCATCCAGGAACTTAGATGAAGTTTTCACTTATAACCATATATGGCTCTAATGTCCCTTTGAAGCCGCTATCGTGTTAAGGCATCCATGGTTTTAACGAGAGCCGATCATTTATTTATACACAATTATATATACACAATATATATATATATATATATATATACTAGGGTGGGTGGCCGGCGTTGCCCGTGAATGAGACTATTTTAGGTGTGGGCGTAGTGGGTTAGTTGAGACCATTGGGTCTTTTTTAGATTTTTATATAATGTTTTCTAGCAGTCAGTGGGCCGTTATTTATTTTTTTTAAATTTTAATGAAAAAAAATAATGATAATTTCATAATGTATTTATTAAAATAAAACTTCGCATTTTAAGTTGAGTATTAAGTCACGAAACTTAACTTTGTCCGTGTCGAATATAACGGCAATTTCATCAGCGTCAACTGGTGCATTGAATCGACCACGATGCTCTCCAGCTGGTACTGCCTTATCGACGATTCGTAGATTGTATTCCGGCACTTCTTGGTCGAGTACGTTCGAATAAACGTGAATATATGCGTTTACACGTTGTAGGCATTCCATGAAAATAACAATATAAATAAATATTCTTTTATAGGTTCACTCGGGAAGTAATGCAGCTAAAAAAAACCTACACAAATTAAAACTTAACCCAACTTAACCACAACTGTGAAAATAACAATATAAATACATATGCTTTTATAGGTTCACTCGGGAAGTAATGCAGCTAAAAAAAACCTACACAAATTAAAACGTAACCCACCTAATCACAACATTGAAAATAACTAAAATTCAAATAACCAATGACCATACATATACAATTATCAATATGCTTTTATAGGCTCACTCGGAATGTAATGCATATCAAAATATCAATGACCACACATATACATATTTCAATATGCATTTATATTCTCACTTGGGATGTAATACAGCTAACAAAACCTACCTATATTAAAAATTAACCCAACCTAACTACAACACAAACCTATACTTATATAGGTTCTCGCGGGAAGTAATGCATATATAATTATAGAATAGATTTTAGAAAAAATATTTTTTTATAAATCTATATTTTTTTCTTTGACCTATATATGATAATATTTGGCGAAATATTAAAACAGAGATGGAAACCCTATTATTTATATTTTCATAATTTTTCTGATTTTATTACATATATTTTCGTACTCCTAATCTGATGAATTCATAATTTATACGAAAAATTTAACGGAATTCGGTCAAATAGACTATTCTAAAATCATGTATTTTTCACTTTTTCGGCTGTAGCTCGAAGAATATTAAACATAAGAAGTCACAATTTATCAAAGTATATTCTATTTTAATTAACTATTTAATAAAGTTAAAATTATTTAAATCGAATAATTATTGTAGATTTTGATTTTTTACATCACCTATGTTTAATAATTTATGTTTACATGGCGTAGATAGGAAATAATTAATATAAACTCGTAACGTAAAAAATATTAACTCGATTTTACTCGTTCTTGAATTTCACCTCAATAATACGGGTAAATAAATTCCGATGAACTTGTTTTTATTTAGATATTCAAACCGGAAGTACCATTTCGTAAATCTACGTAATGTATTCGAAATTAAAGAAACTCATTTTTACGAAATTATTTACGATAAAATTCTCCACGATAATGTTTGTTATTAAAAATTTGCGTAGAATTTAAATTTTTCGATTACGTAAATCGATTACAAAATGACACTATTTAACGATTATTGGTATCACGCGAATACATATCCAAAAAAGTAAATCATTCATGTTACCCCCGCTGCCCCACTTTATCTCCCGACGTTTTCCTTACGTTTTCCTTACGGCGAATTTTAATTATTTGAATTTATATAAAATATAAAATATTAAATCTTAACGATAAAAACCCAAAATACTACCATAAACATTGCCCGTAGATGAAAATGAGTGTGCGCATACTATGTATTCCTAAATATATTTCGAGTAGCTAACCTCATTTGTATACATTGGCAAAAAAAAATTTCAAATCGAGCATTATTTGAATTGAAGTATACACTTTGTTGAGATTTTTGACGGAAAAAGACTTTTATGGGAAAGATATTTTGAAAAATTTTGAAAAAAAACCACACCTCAATTTAAAAAAATTATTTTCCTATCCGTTAACGTCGAGGTGGGAACGTCTCGGCCTGCGGCCTCGGCGTACGAGCCCGCCGCGCACCACCTAATTAAAGTATGTTTAGACGAATATATATATAGATATTGTATATAAATAAGATATTCGTAGTGAAAGTATAAGACAAGGAGTGTACATAACTGTAAGTATAAGTATTATAAATATGGATGAACAATATAAATATTAGATGATATTTCATGTAGGGTACCTACTACTATCAAGTATAAATAGTTTAAGACAATATTCCACTCTCTGGTTAGTTAACTAATACAATTTTATTGATAGTAGTTTATTATATTTGCAAAATAAATATAATTATTTTTAATTTTCTATACATAACTTATTGTATAATATATATATATATATATATATATATATATATATATATATATATATATATATATATATATATATATATATATTTACTATGACGTATAAGTTACTGAGTACAGTAACTATATAGTTACTATAGCAACGCTTAGATTATACCTATAATCAACTTAATATATTAATACCTAATATATATATATATATATATACCGAGGTATTATAAGTATTTATTAGTATATCTGAATACTAGGTATATGATATTCTCTGTATATTTTATAGCATATAGGCTATATATATGTCTATATATAGATTACGACGTTAACAGAATGATGAATAGGATCTTCGATACTAATTTCTCATATCACGTGATAATTTAAACAACAGGTGTAAACAAAGTGATTTTAAATATTTTATGTATTTCTAAAACATTATTAAAATGTATTTAAGATCAAGATCTAAATTTAATGATTATTTTAAACCTGTATTAATGGCATACCAAAGGTTTCCAACATATATACATGTCTATTTGCATTTTACTTCAATAATATCCAAATATCGAAAAATCGCAAGTGCAATATTTGAAACTGTAGAACGAATTCGTGATATTTGGTTTCGTGCATCAATACCGATTTTTAATCCTGCCTATATATGTACCAAGGTCAACAGATACTTGGATATCATTACTAAAATAAAATAAAGTGTCAAAAGTGTTAATGTTGAATATTATTACCTAAACCACGTGAAGGAATACGATATATTGTTTGATTTTGCCTATGTAAATGCACGAAAAATTGCCATTGCTCTGGCGGTAAGCGTGTACCGGCGAAAGAATTTTCTAATCGATCAACGATCATCAAGATTACGATAACTATCGATTATTCATGCGTGGCAATGACTTCAAAGCAAAGTCGTCGATGTTCTTCATCAACAAACAAACAACTAGAAATATTTATTAAAAATTTTAAAAATTATAAAATTTTATATTATAATATTATTGTATAAATAAAACACACATCTTTGTTAATATAAACTAATATTTGTTATGTTATTGATAATTATATACAAAAATACATATAATGAATATATAGTAAATATAATAAATAAATAATATAGTAAATAATACAACTATAATGAAAAATATAATAAGTATCTGAAATTCTATATAAATTTTAAATTTGAAATTTTTTTTTCTTTTAAATATGTAGTTTAAATTCCAATTTAAAAGAAAAAAATTTCTAACCCCAATTTTAATATTTAATAATATCTTTTGTTAACAAAAAAATAATTATTACATTATTATGTTTCGGCTGATTTGAAATGTTGTCAAAATGTTATTGTTAATTTTTAATTATATTTTGTAATTAATTAATTTAATAAGTTATATATATAATAATACTGTATATTATTCTATTATATATATAAATAAATAATTGTGGTTACAAAAAAAAAATTTAATATTTTGCACACAAAAAAATAAATTATCAAAAAAAATTATAGAAATAATATTTCCCAGCAAAATTCTAGGATTTTTATTTTTTTGGTAATCAATATTAATAAGTAATATATGATGATACTATGTTTTAAGCATTAATAAATTATAATAAATATAAGTTGTTTAAATGTTAAATCTTTAATTTATAAATTTTTCTATGGTGAATTTCCTATTTTCTACATGTTAAATTTCAGGGGATCTTCGCATTTACTAAATGTCATCCAAATGACCTGCAATTTGTGTTCATACATAAATACATAGTACTCTCCTTGCAATCGGAGATTTACCAAAATCGGTAAATTCACCCTCAGTATTACTACGCTTAACGTACGACGTATGTGTGTAAAACTCCGGCTAAATTTAATTTGCCCTGACCCCAAAGACCTGAACAAGGCAATTCTACGTCCCCACCATGTCTCAAAAACATTAGACGAAGTAAATAACTTACTTAGCGGCACAAAAGTAATTTCAAAATTAGACGCTAGATATGGTTACTGGTCTGTCAGGCTAGATCACCAGTCTAGCATCCTAACTACTTTCAATACTCATATGGGTCTATTTCGTTTTAAACGACTTCCCTTTAGTATCAACCTAGCACAAGATGTCTTCCAATACCATATGGACCTTATGCTATAATATTTAAATGGTATTATAAACATAGCCGACGACATAATTGTCTACGGCCACAATACTATCATACGTGATGAAAATCTCATGGCATTATTCCCGCGCTCTCGCGAATATGGCCTTGTATTTAATATGCTAAAATGCATAATTTCGGCTAGCGAAATACCTTTATTCAGGCTCATATATTCTAAGTCAGGCACTAGGCCGGACCCGGAAAGGACCGCAGCTATAGCCAGAATACCACCTAACATTACTTCATTGCGCAGCTTCCCAGGGATAGCAACTTATATGTCCCCATTCACTAATAACATGACTAACTTAGTTTCCCCCATTCAACATTTAACCCACAAAGACGTAATCTATGAATGGACACCTACTCACCAAGTAGCCTTTGATAACATAAAAGCTGAATTATGCAAGCCTAAAACCCTAGCATACTTTGACACAAATTTACATTCAACGATACAAGTTGATGCGTCAGGATAAGACTATAGTATCCTATAGGATCAGTCCAAAACAACCGGCCTGTATCTGTGCGTCCCGCACCCTTACTGGTATAGAACGTAGTTATGCAAACCTAGAGAGGGGACTCTTCGCATTCGTTTTTGGCTGTGAGCGGTTCAACTACTATGTTTACGGATCCCAATTTACGGTCAAGAGTGACCATAAACCACTAGAAATCATCCTAAAACTTATATCATCCTCGCTAGCCAGACTTTAGCGTATGCTACTGAGACAGCAGACATATAAATTATCGATTAAATACCGCCCCGGGAAGTAACTAATATTAGAAGATGATGTTCTTGAGGGACACAACCTTGGAAAATGCATCCCTAACGTACTATACATGGTCAACTTAACTCCACAAACGGAAACACTACCGATACTCGCTAAAAAGGCCCACGACGATTTACACGCCCGACTAAACAATATTATACACACTGGTTGGCCCAACGATAGACGATACCTGCCTAAGGAATTGCACCCATACTGGCCTTATAGAGATTCATTAATCAGTAGCAAGAGCTTAATATATAAGGGCCTCTCCGCACTAGTACCATCGCGGGCCATACCTAAAATCATAGCCCACACTGGTGTAGAAAAGATGATGTTATTAGCCGAAGATGCAGTATACTGGCCCACCATGCGAAAAGATCTAACTCACCATGTATACTCATGCACATATTGTCAAGACTATGCCGTAATCCCCTATCGGCCTCCCCCAACAGAAATACCTATCCCTGTTAAACCATGGCATTCGGTAGCTGCTGATTTATTCAAGCTTCACAGCAAGGAATATCTCCCTATAGTAGACTACTTCAGTAAATAACCCATACTCCACCATCTACCATATAGTATATCGAGTGATTCAATCATGAATAAAATGAAGGTATATTCTCCTTATTCGGAACACCATCGATAATTTATACCGATAATGGGCCACAGTTCAGCGCACCACTATTCGCAAAGTTCGCAATCGAGTGGGAGTTTAAGAACACTACTTCAAGCCCCAATACCCCCATATTAATGGTTTAATTACACGACATGTTTAGACCATCACAAATATATTTTAAAAAAATGTAGTAGACCCACGAAAAGCTGTCCTATCTTGGCGTAACACTCCCTAGATGCCAATTCACTGAGCCGTACATAACTACTCTTCCACCAATCACCTTCTCAAAACTATACCCAATACTACAATCTAAACAACTATCCCAAAACCAACACCGACAACTAGCCCCCACAGAAAAAAAATCAACCTGCGATACTACAACCAAAACAACCAGTGATAATAAAGACACCGACAAACAATACTTTAACCAGAGAAACTATTGTACGACTCTTAATAAATTCCCATTCGTACGAAGTCCTTGGACCCACGGGAACTCTTAGACGAACCCGCCACCACATATGCCCAATACCATATACCAATACTACAACTGATACTGTAATCGACAATATAATACGAGTCCCTACCCTGACCAATGACGAATATATACAAGACGTACAGGAACCCTCGTGATGCGCTACCAGCCAATTACCAGACACAAATATTTGAACAACACCCCGACGCGGCACGCGTATTAGAAACGCCCCAATCAGATATTCACCATACCCCACCCCTATATGTATAAATGGCCTCACGATACTGCTCTAATTAATCCATTACATATACCGGCCCAACAATAATCTGCCTTAATCGTTATTCCATTGGAGAGAGAGAGAACTCTCAGACTGTTTCGCGGCAGATAGACACAAGCGTCAGAAGTAGGCCACATACCAGTCTACCCGTTTACCCCTCCTCGATGTTCAATCTGAGAGAAGAAGGGATGTTATATATTATTGTATAATTATCACATGAGTTGATATTGTATATCAACGTGATACCAGCGCACTAGGCGTACGTCGTATGCCTAGTGCCTGATATCAAGAATACACATTCGCACCGTATCGCATGACCTCCCACGTGCTGACGGCTGCCTATATATAGCGGACGGCCGCTATGTATAGGTAGTTTTCGAATCAACTAATAAACTATAGAAGCATTGTCGCTCATATATATGCATATAGGCATGCGCATTATACATATATATATATATATATATATATATATATATATAACTAGTATATATAGCCGTACAACACTACATAACAATCACCAGTATAAGTTCTCGTGGATGTACTGATTATGCTAGATTTGAAGCGTTGAGGGGTTAGAATGTAATAAATTTTATTATGTGTTAATCGATTTGGAGAGTGGCATGTGCTAATTCTAGATTTGTTATGATTGAAGAGAATATTGGCTAGTAGTAATTTATATATATAAATACATATATGTATTTGAAAATTCAAGCAATCTTTCTCCTCTTTCATTTGTTGATTAATTGCTGAAACGCTTTATAATATTTGGCCATGCCAAGTGACCATAATTCCTTGTTTTTGCATTCCAGTCGCCCATTACTACAATAAAGTCTTTCTTAGGTGCATGTTGGATCGTATCCTCAATCTGTTCGTAAAATTCTTCTACTTCCTCGTCTGAGTATTCTGATGTCGGGCATATATTTGTATTAGAGTGCAGTTAAAAGCTTTAGAAGTTTTTATTCTTATTGATGTTATTCTGCTTGAGACTGCTTTACAGTTTAGTATTATATTGCATAGTCCTCGCACCCCTTCATTCACATATTACTAGAATTCTACAACGATGTGTACTCTCAGAAACCAATTTAACACTGGACGAAAGGGTACAACCTCCCATTCCCAAAGAAAAGTGACCTCACCGTTACAGACAATTATAGAGATATTACACTAATATGCATCGCGGCTAAAATATATAATACGCTACTAAGAGAAATAATACAACCTACCCTAGATATTATCCTCAAACCACATACAAATGGTTTAATAAATATCAGATCTATCAGACAAATTATAACTGTAAGAAGTATAATCGAAGGTGTTAAAGAAAAGAATCTTGTAGCAAGCCTAATATTTGTAGATTTCTCTAAAGCTTTCGACTCAATACACAGAGAAAAAATGCCACAAATTATTAAGTCATACGGTATTCCAATGACGATAATCAACGCTATTATGATACTATATAGAGATACTAAATCAATGGTACGGTCACCTGATGGTAACACATAATATTTTGATATACATGTAGGTGTTCTACAGGGGTATACTCTAGATAGAATCAACCAATAAAGAAATCAAAATAAGAATAGCTAAATCCTGAGAGGTCTAGACAAATTAATATCCATATGGAAATCACCACTCATCACAATTTTAAAGAGAATTTCTTTAGAGCCGTGGTAGAATATGTTTTATTATACAGCTCTGAAGCTTGTACCCTAACTAAGAAACATATGAAAAAGCTAGATGGAACTTATACAAGAATGTTGAGAGCCATATTAAATATATAATGGAAAGAGCATACAACGAAGATTCGCCTCTACTGACATATTTTACCACAAACAAGTAAAATACGTATACAAAGAACACGTTTCGCAGATCATTATTATCGAAGTGAGGAAGAAATCATAAGAGATTTTTTGTTGTGGATGCCGAACTACAAAGCCTGGACGACCGAAAAAAACGTATATAAAATAGCTATATGATTATACGGGACTGATGACTGAATAACTAAAGATAGCAATGAAAGATAGGACGACGTGGAAGACATTTTTTGAAAGTACTCGGGAAATAATCCCGATCCGGTGAAGTAAGTACTATTATGACGCATAACATACAGGTTACCCGTGTACATATCAGTACTTCCTATTTCGGTGTGTATTCCAGTTAATTAGGCCCGCAGATAATCGAGTAACTAGGGGGTATCGAGCACATATTGCATGCGCACGCGCTATCTATATATAGGTATTACGTAATATAATTAGGCATCGAGAATGCACGCATCCGGGTTGGGATTATAACATCGTCATCATTATTAATATGACGTAATACCGCTACTCAATAATCATACAGGTATGTACGGTTTACTGAGAATACATTGTCGTCACTACAGTTAGTCTTATATTGTATACTATACATAGTAAACACTATAGAATATAATACATGTGGGTTCATCGTTAAGATAACTAGAACATTTATAATTATATATTCCAAATACTTTAGTTTAGCGAGAATATATTCTATATAATAATATAGTATTCAGATACACCGGCGAGATAAAATAATATATATAATAACTATAATTATAAAAATATAGGGGAAAGTAACCGAATACAGACATTACCCGGATACAGAAACTCTCTGTATCTTGATTGGTCTTCAAATCCATCATGAGTTATCCTTATGCTAGTGTACTTGAAATATTATAATAATTTAGTATTTATTCAATATATGTATTTATAGAATTTATACATTTATATATATATATATATACTAGCTGTTTTGGCCCGGTGTATGTGCAGATAGTTGATAATTATGAGTTATTATTAAAAAATTGTATGATCTAGGAGTATTTTAGAAATAAGAAATATATTATTTATTTGATTAAAATTAATTATATTATAAAAAACAAATATTGAGAAATTAATATAATATACATAATAAATGGGAGTTAGCCCTATCTGAATTAGCCCTATCGGAGTTAGCCCTCTCTGAGTTATCCCTATCTGAATTAGCCCTATCGGAGTTAGCCCTATCGTAGTTAGCCCTATCTGAATTAGCCCTATCGTAGTTAGCCCTATCTGAATTAGCCCTATCTTAGTTAGCCCTATCTGAATTACCTCTATCTTAGTTAGCTATATCTGAATTAGCCCTATCTAAATTATCCCTATCTGAATTAGCTTATTTGAGTGAGCCCTATCTGAGTTAGCCATATCTGAATTAGCCCTATCTGAGTTAGCCCTATCTAAATTAGCCCTATCGGAGTTAGCTCTATCGGAGTTAGCTCTATCTGAATTAGCCTTATCTGAGTTAACCCTATCTGAATTAGCCCTATCGGAGTTAGCCCTATCTGAATTAGCCCTATCGGAGTTAGATCTATCTGAATTATCCCTATCTGAGTTAGCCCTATCTGAATTAGCCCTATCTGAGTTATCCATATCTGAATTATTCCTATCGGAGTTAGCTTTATCTGAATTAGCCCATATCTGAATTAGCCCTATGTGAGTTAACCCTATCCGAATTAGCCCTATCGGAGTTAGCCCTATAAGAGCACCTCGTCTCTCAATAAAATAAGTTATATATATTCGTATAAGAATTGTATACTTATAAAATAAATTAAAATAAATTTAATAAATCGTACGAAATTACCTCGTACGAGATTACTGGTAATCATGAATCTCATTGGATGAAACTAATGTTATTAAAAAGCTCCACCTATTGATTATTAGAGGCGAATTAATTTAAAATCTTAATTTATAAATGCACTTTAATATATGATAACACGGTACAATATAACATTTTGATAGTGCATATTAAAGAGGAATAAAAGATGAGTATAACTGGTATCTTCCGATCTTGCATTTATTTTTTAATTTCGTAGAATCGTCGCTTCGCGACGATGCCGCATTGTTATATGTTTAGAGAAATATATATATAGATATTTATATATATATATATATATATATATATATATATATATATATATATATATATATATATATATATATATATATATATATGTATATGTTTATTGAATTATATCGTAACCAAGTAAATTACCCGGATACGTTAAGTCTAATTATATTATTATGAATATTAATATGAAAATGTAATTATATTATAATAAATTACTACCTTAACATATTAACAACTTAATATATTAATACTTTAATATATAACACCTTAACACTTTAACACTTGGACACTTTAAAATATATAATTATAACTTAATTTGACTAATTAATGTCCATAATGTCCTTAATTTGACTAATTAATCCACCCTCGGATTTTTAATTGTAATTGTTATTTTAATCAAGGTGATGATATTACTAGTATTCTATTTTGTATATTGTATGTATGGGAAAGTAACCGAATACGGATAGTGCCCGAATACGGACAATCTCTGTATCTCAGAAACTATAAATCCATAAAAAATATATTCATAATTATATAAATAGTCTAATTAAATATTTTTTATTTTTTAATTATTCAAAATAGTGCTGATATATCCAATAAAGTGATTTATTAATTATGTTTTTAAATTTATGAAATAAAATCTCAACTTAAAAACTTCTCAAGAATATACAAATGTATCGATATAAAATTTAACAATATATTATTAAAAACTACAGCATTCTAAACATTATATACATAATTACTATATTTGTTATCAAGTATTAATTAAGTTATAAGTATATATCTAGAAGTCATATAAGTCCCTAATACGGATATCCTAGATGTCTTAATACGGACACCCTATAACCAATCAGCGCGCATCGTATGAACTATACTGATTTTCATAAAAATCACGTGCTATATTAATACCACCAATGAAGCCAAATATGAAAATTGTATTATTTAGTTACTTAACTTTATTGTTAATTAATATAATCCACATGTAGTATCATATGTAGTATCGAAACAGATTTAATATAATCTATAGTATATATATATATATATATATATATATATATATATATATATATATACTATAGATTATATTACATCTATTTATATATATATATATACTATAGATTATATTACATCTATTTCGATACTACATATGATATCATATATGATATTCGATATATTTAATCGATATATATATATATATAAGTATAATCTAATGTCCCTTCAAAGCTTCTCTTATTTTAAGGCATCCATAGTTTTAACGAGAGTCGATCATTTATTTATATACAATTATATAAAATCACTTCTATATAATACTTTAAGACATATTTTAATGATTCGAATATATTCGAATGAAAGTTATTCAAGCCCTATAGGGCTTGAACCCGCGACGCAGTTCCTATTTCCTACTTAATATATATATATATATATATATATATATATATATATATATATATATATATGTATGTAGGTATATACATATAGGTTATAATATATTATTATTAATTAGGTTATTTAATTAATCCTACATTAATACGGTATTACATAATATGTTGATACTAATCTACCAAATACATGTTAGTAGTATATCCTATATATATATATCCTATATATATATATATATATATATATATATATATATATATATATATATATATAGTATGGTAACTACGTGTATAAATGTATGTAGGTATTTATAAATATGTTGTGCATGAAGTGTAAATGTGTTATGTAATTTAGATGAATGTTTATTTAATATATGTTGTTATTTGTTTTTTATATAATTTGATTTCTGTTTTGTAAATTGCAATTAGTTGACGTGACTTGAACGAATGTAAATGTAATGCAATTTGGATGAGTGTTGATTTAATATATTTTGTTATTTCTGTTTTGTAAATTGTAAAAAAGAGCACTAGTTTTATCTAGTTATCTAATTAATTATACGCCCACTACACCCATCACGTGATCTAGTTATTATCGAGAAGTTCGGTATGATATGGTTTATTAGTACAAACAGCGTACACTGAAAGGCTAGTAAATCATATCATAGTAACTGTAAGAACTTCTCGATAGATACATATTTAATCATGACTGTTGATATTTATGATGTTTAATATGTATTCATATTTGTTATAGTTTGAGGTTTCCTCCATTCTCGAATCGAGCAACACGTCTATCCTCCATTACCTATATACCCCCATCCACGAATACACCCATTCCCCATCCACGTCCAGTCGTTTCCATTCAATAAATCTATAACCTGTCGAGAACTATCATTCTCCGTTTTCTGGAGACAACATATATAATATATTATTTATAAAAATGTTATATATTAACAATATAAATTGTTCATATAATACTAATATTTGAATATATGTGTATAATATTATATAGTGCATATATATGAATTTATTAATTTTTTTATTGTATGAATATATTATTAATGTTGTAATATTATTAATAATATGTTATAACTTCGTATACGATATATTACATTGAAATATAATATATTATATTATCGTTAATTATACTAATGTTAAACAAACTCGTAGATAAATACTCATCGCGAATTGTATAACTTCCTACCTGTATAACTTACTACCTAATGCATATTTATATTAATAATGAAAATAATTGTTCCATGTAATAAATTTAACAATACATGATATTGTATATATTATACTGCTATATATAGTTACTATTATAGCATTGGTACAATTGCAATTAATTAAAACCTAAGATTTTCACGCACTGATATAATACGACGAAACCATACTGACATCATAATATAATAAGAATAGATTCTCTATTACGTAATTGTATAATTCCACGCAGGCTAATGATTGGCTGACCAATAGAACGCCGGTATTCTATAGTATATAAACATGGGTAATCGTGATACCATTCATTAATGTGATTACATATCTAATGTTATATAACTACGGCTTGTATTTTACAGATTTGTAATGATGACCACATAGAGTAAAAGCTTTACCATTCTACACCATAATAACATCTCTAATGGAAATACTCGCAAGAAGATATTAACAATTTTACTGAAGCCTACCAACATTCAGAAATTAACAATCCGCGATATAAAAATTGAATCGAAATATCTCTTCATTCGACCTTGCGAATCTAAATATCACTCTAAGAATACGTAAAGAAGACGTTCGCTCGCTTTTCAAGGTCACGATAAATAACAATACAATCCCATCCCATGATACGAAACACATTAAGACACCACGAGGGATACGAAACAGTACTCCGCTATTTACCAGTTTCCTCTGTTTTCATCTAGATCTCCTACTTACTTGACTAACAATGCCAACGCTCCAACGCGAATCCCACAAAAATCGACGACACGATATTTCGAAGTCACACTTGAAGAAGGTAATATTATAAAATTATATATATATATATATATTCACAATTGTAAAAATAGTTTATTTATAATAGTATAATGATGATGATTATGAAGATTATATTGTAATATACATATGCTTATATATTACAATATCGTGTGATAGTCTCGAATATGTACATTGTACGTAAATATCGTGACATCAACTTTATTTAAATATAAACGATATAATAAATATATGCATAGTACTACATTTATTTTATATATATATATATATTACAATTAAGTATGATAATATTACAATAGGTAATGTATATGTGAGTTAATAATTATAGAATTATTTATAATATTATTATATTAAAATTAATAAGTTTTTTAATTTATAGTATATAATAACATTTATCAAATATAAAATAATTTCTTTTATAAAAATGTTATATATTATTGTCTAAATATTAAATATACTATTAAAAAAGACTATATTCAAATTTATAATAAACTATAGTTAGTTATAGCGAGTGTTCCGAAATATACTGGTGAAAGATTTCCGTCTACATATTAGCAGTATATTATCATCATTGTAGATTTATGTAATTATAAATGAATAATTATAAACTTTTTTATTTATTATTATACATAAATTAATATATAATAATAATATCAGAATTTAGGCTTGACCATGGTAAACAAAGAAGCGCTATGCTTATCTAGTCGTTTACCCGTTTCACTTTCATAAAGAACATATATAAGGAGAAAAATATAATAAAAGTAAAATTAAAATAAATATAATACAATAAAATGTTAAGATTTAAACTTAGTAAAAGTTATATACAAAATAATATTAGAATAATACATTTATAAAAAATCAGAGATATTTTTATATAGGATAGGGATATAGGAAAATTATTTGATGTCATTGCTAGTAAATACTAGTGGTAGTGGTGTATTATAGGCAGATATACTTAGGGATATAGGAACATTAGTTATTGTCATTGCTAGTAAATACTAGTGGTAGTGGTGTACTATAGGCAGATATAGTTAGGGATATAGGAACATTAGTTATTGTCATTGCTAGTAAATACTAGTGGTAGTGGTGTACTATAGGCAGATATAGGTTGGGATATAGGAACATTAGTTATTGTCATTGCTAGTAAATACTAGTGGTAGTGGTGTACTATAGGCAGATATAGGTTGGGATATAGGAATGTTATTTGTTGTCATTGCTAGTAAATACTAGTGGTAGTGGTGTACTATAGGCAGATATAGGTTGGGATATAGGAACGTTAGTTATTGTCATTGCTAGTAAATACTAGTGGTAGTGGTGTACTATAGGCAGATATAGTTAGGGATATAGGAACATTATTTATTGTCATTGCTAGTAAATACTAGTGGTAGTGGTGTACTATAGGCAGATATAGTTAGGGATATAGGAACATTATTTATTGTCATTGCTAGTAAATACTAGTGGTAGTGGTGTACTATAGGCAGATATAGGTAGGGTTATAGGAACATTAGTTATTGTCATTGCTAGTAAATACTAGTGGTAGTGGTTTACTATAGGCAGATATAGTTAGGGATATAGGAACGTTAGTTATTGTCATTGCTAGTAAATACTAGTGGTAGTGGTGTACTATAGGCAGATATAGATTGGGATACAGGAATATTAATTATTGTCATTGCTAGTGGTAACTAGTGGTAGTGGTGTACTATAGGCAGATATAGTTAGGGATATAGGAACGTTAGTTATTTTCATTGCTAGTAAATACTAGTGGTAGTGGTGTACTATAGGCAGATATGGTAAGTATATAGGAACGTTATGTATTGTCATTGCTAGTAAATACTAGTTGTAGTGGTGTACTATAGGCAGATATAGTTAGGATATAGGAACATTATTTGTTGTCATTGCTAGTAAATACTAGTGGTAGTAGTGTACTATAGGCAGACATAGTTAGGGATATAGGAACATTATTTATTATCATTTCTAGTAAATACTAGTGGTAGTGGTGTACTATAGGAAGATATAGGTAGGGATATAGGAATATTAGTTGTTGTCATTGCTAGTAAATACTAGTGGTAGTGGTGTACTATAGGAAGATATAGGTAGGGATATAGGAATATTAGTTGTTATCATTGCTAGTAAATACTAGTGGTAGTGGTGTACTATAGGAAGATATATGAACATTATTTGTTGTCATTACTTGTAAATACTAGTGGTAGTGGTGTACTATAGGCAGATATAGTTAGGGATATAGGAACGTTAGTTATTTTCATTGCTAGTAAATACTAGTGGTAGTGGTGTACTATTGGAAGATATAGGTTGGGATATAGGAATGTTATTTGTTGTCATTGCTAGTAAATACTAGTGGTAGTGATGTACTATAGGAATATATATTTTGGGATATAGGAACATTATTTGTTGTCATTGCTAGTAAATACTAGTGGTAGTGGTGTACTATAGGCAGATATAGTTAGGGATATAGGAACGTTAGTTATTGTCATTGCTAGTAAATACTAGTGGTAGTGGTGTACTATAGGTATATATAGGTAAGTTATAGGAACGTTATATATTGTCATTGCTAGTGGTAACTAGTAGTAGTGGTGTACTATAGGCAGATATAGTTAGGATATAGGAACGTTATTTATTGTCATTGCTAGTAAATACTAGTGGTAGTGGTGTACTATAGGCAGATATAGTTAGGGATATAGGAACGTTAGTTATTGTCATTGCTAGTAAATAATAGTGGTAGTGGTGTACTATAGGTATATATAGGTAAGTTACAGGAACGTTATATATTGTCATTGCTAGTGGTAACTAGTAGTAGTGGTGTACTATAGGCAGATATAGTTAGGATATAGGAACGTTATTTATTGTCATTGCTAGTAAATACTAGTGGTAGTGGTGTACTATAGGCAGATATAGTTAGGGATATAGGAACGTTAGTTATTGTCATTGCTAGTAAATACTAGTGGTAGTGGTGTACTATAGGCAGATATAGTTAGGGATATAGGAACGTTATTTATTGTCATTGCTAGTAAATACTAGGGGTAGTGGTGTACTATAGGAAGGTATAGTTAGGGATATAGGAACGTTAGTTTTTGTTATTGCTAGTAAATACTAGTGGTAGTGGTGTACTATAGGCAGATATAGTTAGAGATATAGTAACGTTAGATAATGTCATTTCTAGTAAATACTACCTGTTACCTGTTACCTAATTGGTTTAGGCACTTCCATCAACTTCTTTATTGAAGTTTTCGGACGTGCTTTCAATATATTATTGGGCAAAAAGGTATGTTTTTAGCTTTGATTTGAATGTTACAGTTGAGTAAATTGATCGGATATGGTGAGGTAGATCATTCCTGATATTTGGAGCATGGATGAAGAAAGATTTATGTTGGGAAGATGTTAAATGTATTAGAACTGGAGTTTTTAATTTGAATTTGTTTATGTGTCTTTGTTCGTAAATAGTTGTGTTGGGAGTTAGTATGTTGGCAAGATAGTCTGGTGTGTTATGATGTGTAGCTAAATGTATGGTGAGTTCAATTTTGTAAATTATACGGGATTTTATTGGCAGCCAATGTAATTTGGTTCTCAAAGGGAATATATATTGTCTGGAATATTTAGTTATGTTGAATATAAATCTGATGGCTGAGTTCTGAAGGCGTTGGAGTTTATTTATTATAGATTGTGAGGAGGCATAGAGACAGGAATTACAGTAATCGAGGCGGGGAAGAATGAGGGATGTAGCGAGGAGTTTTGCAGTATTAAAATTAATGAAGAGTCTTATTGTTCATAAGTTGTGTAGTATGTAGTTAATTGACTGTGATAGTGATTTAGTCTGGATGTTGAATTTTAGTATTGGGTCGATTAATATACCAAGATTTTTTATTTTATTAGCATAAGAAATACTCAGATTGTTAATGGTAATTGTTGGTGGAGTGAATATAGTGGTAGATGTTTTAATATGCATTGATTCAGTTTTAAGACAGTTTAGTGATAATGACTTGTTGGTGAGCCAGTTATGTATATCAGTAATGCAGTTGTTAAGTAAATTTATGTTATTGTTAGGGTCAATCAATCTACAGTGTAACTGTATGTCATCAGCATACGAGTGATAGTCTATAGTAGGGTATTTGTCAATAATTTTAAATAAGGGAAGTAGGTAGATATGAATAGGAGTGGATCAAGGACAGATCCTTGAGGTACTCCATGAGTAACTTTACGAGGTTTAGAGATTAAGGAGTTTATACTAATTTGGTAAAAATGATCAGTTAGGTATGAGATGAACCAATCGAGTGCAGAACCAGAGATTCCGATAGAAGTTAGTCGATTTATAAGGATATTATGGTCAAGGGTGTCGAAGGCAGCTGATAAATCAAGGATAATAACCACTGAACCATGTGGTGATGCAGCAGATAAGTGAATGTGATTAAGGATATTTATTATTGCAGTTTCAGTACTTTTATGCTCGGTATAGGCACTCTGATATGGGTTTAATATATGATTTTCATGGAGATAAGAATTTAATTGACGAGCAACAACTCGTTCTAGGGTTTTGGAGAGTGTTGATAAGTTGGAGATTGGTCGGTAGTTGGAGAGGATTGCTTTGTCAAGGTTTGGTTTTTTTATGATGGGTGTAACATATGCTGTTTTCATATAATTGGAAAAATGCCTGAGGTAAGTGAGTTTTCTATTATTTCTTGGTAATAAGATGCTAGATAAATGTGGCACTTATTTAATATAGAATGAGGAATTGGATCTAGTTCGGAAGATGTATTTACTGCACTGAGGAGTTTTTCAATGGTAGTAGTTGATGGTAATGTGAAGGAGGAAAGGGAATATAGAGGTAGATTATATGGTTCATTGAGTGGTGTAGGGAGTGATTTAATTATATTCATGACTTTAGTATTGAAATATTGGTCAAATGTATCTATTAGCGTTGTTATGGGTTCATGGTGTACTATAGGCAGATATAGTAGGGATATAGGAACGTTAGTTATTTTCATTGCTAGTAAATACTAGTGGTAGTGGTGTACTATAGGAAGATATATGAACATTATTTGTTGTCATTACTTGTAAATACTAGTGGTAGTGGTGTACTATAGGCAGATATAGTTAGGGATATAGGAACGTTAGTTATTTTCATTGCTAGTAAATACTAGTGGTAGTGGTGTACTATAGGAAGATATATGAACATTATTTGTTGTCATTACTTGTAAATACTAGTGGTAGTGGTGTACTATAAGGAGATATAGGTTGGGATACAGGAATGTTATTTGTTGTCATTGCTAGTAAATACTAGTGGTAGTGGTGTACTATAGGCAGATATAGTTAGGGATATAGGAACATTAGTTATTGTCATTGCTAGTAAATACTAGTGGTAGTGGTGTACTATAGGAAGATATATGAACATTATTTGTTGTCATTACTTGTAAATACTAGTGGTAGTGGTATACTATAGGCAGATATAGGTTGGGATACAGGAATATTAGTTATTGTCATTGCTAGTAAATACTAGTGGTAGTGGTGTACTATAGGCAGATATACTTAGGGATATAGGAACATTATTTGTTGGCATTGCTAGTGGTAACTTAAGGTAGTGGTGTACTATAGGCAGATATAGGTTGGGATATAGGAACATTATTTGTTATCAGTGCTAGTAAATACTAGTGGTAGTGGTGTACTATAGGAAGATATAGGTTGGGATATAGGAATGTTATTTGTTGTCATTGCTATTAAATACTAGTGGTAGTGGTGTACTATAGGAAGATATAGGTTGGGATATAGGAATATTAGTTGTTCTCATTGCTAGTAAATACTAGTGGTAGTGGTGTACTATAGGCAGATATAGTTAGGGATATAGGAACGTTAGTTATTTACATTGCTAGTAAATACTAGTGGTAGTGGTGTACTATAGGAAGATATATGAACATTATTTGTTGTAATTACTTGTAAATACTAGTGGTAGTGGTGTACTATAGGCAGATATAGGTTGGATACAGGAATATTAGTTATTGTCATTGCTAGTAAATACTAGTGGTAGTGGTGTACTATAGGCAGATATACTTAGGGATATAGGAACATTATTTGTTGTCATTGCTAGTAAATACTAGTGGTAGTGGTGTACTATAGGCAGATATAGTTAGGGATATAGGAACATTAGTTATTGTCATTGTTAGTAAATATTAGTGGTAGTGGTGTACTATAGGCAGATATAGATAGGGATATAGGAACGTTAGATAGTGTCATTGCTAGTAAATACTAGTGGTAGTGGTGTACTATAGGAAGATATAGGTAGGGATATAGGAATATTAGTTGTTCTCATTGCTAGTAAATACTAGTGGTAGTGGTGTACTATAGGCAGATATAGTTAGGGATATAGGAACCTTATTTATTGTCATTGCTAGTAAATACTAGTGGTAGTGGTGTACTATAGGCAGATATAGTTAGGGATATAGGAACGTTAGTTATTTTTATTGCTAGTAAATACTAGTGGTAGTGGTGTACTATAGGAATATATATGTTGGGATATAGGAACATTAGTTATTGTCATTGCTAGTGGTAACTAATGGTAGTGGTGTACTATAGGCAGATATAGGTAGGGATATAGGAACGTTATATATTGTCATTGCTAGTGGTAACTAGTAGTAGTGGTGTACTATAGGAAGATATAGGTTGGGATATAGGAATGTCATTTGTTGTCATTGCTAGTAAATACTAGTTGTAGTTGTGTACTATAGGAAGATATAGTTAGGGATATAGGAACATTATTTATTGTCATTGCTAGTAAATACTAGTGATAGTGGTGTACTATAGGCAGATATAGGTAGGGATATAGTGACGTTATATATTGTCATTTATAGTGATAACTTGTGGTAGTGGTATACTATAGGTAGATATAGGTAGGGTTATAGGAACGTTATATATTGTCATTGCTAGTGGTAACTAGTAGTAGTGGTGTACTATAGGAAGATATAGGTTGGGATATAGGAATGTCATTTGTTGTCATTGCTAGTAAATACTAGTTGTAGTTGTGTACTATAGGAAGATATAGTTAGGGATATAGGAACATTATTTATTGTCATTGCTAGTAAATACTAGTGGTAGTGGTGTACTATAGGCAGATATAGGTAGGGATATAGGAAGGTATTTGTTGTCATTGCTAGTAAATACTAGTGGTAGTGGTGTACTATAGGCAGATATAGGTTGGGATATAGGAACATTAGTTATTATCATTGCTAGTGGTAACTTAAGGTAGTGGTGTACTATAGGAAGATATAGTTAGGGATATAGGAACGTTAGTTATTGTCATTGCTAGTAAATACTAGTGGTAGTGGTGTACTATAGGAAGATATAGTTAGGGATATAGGAACGTTAGTTATTGTCATTGCTAGTAAATACTAGTGGTAGTGGTGTACTATAGGAAGATATAGGTAGGGATATAGGAATATTAGTTGTTCTCATTGCTAGTAAATACTAGTGGTAGTGGTGTACTATAGGCAGATATAGTTAGGGATATAGGAACGTTAGTTATTTACATTGCTAGTAAATACTAGTGGTAGTGGTGTACTATAGGAAGATATATGAACATTATTTGTTGTCATTACTTGTAAATACTAGTGGTAGTGGTATACTATAGGCAGATATAGGTTGGATACAGGAATATTAGTTATTGTCATTGCTAGTAAATACTAGTGGTAGTGGTGTACTATAGGAAGATATACTTAGTGATATAGGAACATTATTTGTTGTCATTGCTAGTAAATACTAGTGGTAGTGGTGTACTATAGGCAGATATACTTAGTGATATAGGAACATTATTTGTTGTCATTGCTAGTAAATACTAGTGGTAGTGGTGTACTATAGGCAGATATAGTTAGGGATATAGGAACATTAGTTATTGTCATTGTTAGTAAATACTAGTGGTAGTGGTGTACTATAGGCAGATATAGATAGGGATATAGGAACGTTAGATAGTGTCATTGCTAGTAAATACTAGTGGTAGTGGTGTACTATAGGCAGATATAGTTAGGGATATAGAACATTAGTTATTGTCATTGTTAGTAAATACTAGTGGTAGTGGTGTACTATAGGCAGATATAGATAGGGATATAGGAACGTTAGTTATTTTCATTGCTAGTAAATACTAGTGGTAGTGGTGTACTATAGGCAGATATAGTTAGGGATATAGGAATATTAGTTATTGTCATTGCTAGTGGTAACTAGTGGTAGTGGTGTACTATAGGCAGATATAGGTTGGGATATAGGAACGTTAGTTGTTGTCATTGCTAGTAAATACTAGTGGTAGTGGTGTACTATAGGAAGATATAGGTTGGGATATAGGAACATTATTTATTGTCATTGCTAGTAAATACTAGTGATAGTGGTGTACTATAGGAAAATATAGTTAGGGATATAGGAACGTTAGTTGTTGTCATTGCTAGTAAATACTAGTGGTAGTGGTGTACTATAGGAAGATATAGTTAGGGATATAGGAACATTAGTTATTGTCATTGCTAGTAAATACTAGTGGTAGTGGTGTACTATAGGCAGATATAGGTTGGGATATAGGAACATTAGTTTGTGTCATTGCTAGTAAATACTAGTGGTAGTGGTGTACTATAGGCAGATATAGTTAGGGATATAGGAACGTTAGTTATTGTCATTTCTATTAAATACTAGTTGTAGTGGTGTACTATAGGAAGATATAGGTAGGGATATAGGAAGGTTATTTGTTATCATTGCTAGTAAATACTAGTGGTAGTGGTGTACTATAGGAAGATATAGTTAGGGATATAGGAACATTAGTTTGTGTCATTGCTAGTAAATACTAGTGGTAGTGGTGTACTATAGGAAGATATAGTTAGGGATATAGGAACATTAGATATTGTCATTGCTAGTAAATACTAGTGGTAGTGGTGTACTATAGGCAGATATAGTTAGGGATATAGGAACGTTAGATATTGTCATTTCTAGTAAATACTAGGGTAGTGGTGTACTATAGGAAGATATAGATTGGGATATAGGAACAATATTTGTTGTCATTGCTAGTAAATACTAGTGGTATTGGTGTACTATAGGAAGATATAGTTTGGGATATAGGAAGGTTATTTGTTGTCATTGCTAGTAAATACTAATGGTAGTGGTGTACTATAGGCAGATATAGTTAGGGATATATGAACATTATTTGTTGTCATTGCTAGTAAATACTAGTGGTAGTGGTGTACTATAGGCAGATATAGGTTGGGATATAGGAACATTATTTATTGTCATTGCTAGTAAATACTAGTGGTAGTGGTGTACTATAGGAAGATATAGGTAGGGATATAGGAACATTAGTTATTGTCATTGCTAGTAAATACTAGTGGTAGTGATGTACTATAGGAAGATATATGAACATTATTTGTTGTCATTACTTGTAAATACTAGTGGTAGTGGTGTACTATAAGGAGATATAGGTTGGGATACAGGAATGTTATTTGTTGTCATTGCTAGTAAATACTAGTGGTAGTGGTGTACTATAGGCAGATATAGTTAGGGATATAGGAACATTAGTTATTGTCATTGCTAGTAAATACTAGTGGTAGTGGTGTACTATAGGAAGATATATGAACATTATTTGTTGTCATTACTTGTAAATACTAGTGGTAGTGGTATACTATAGGCAGATATAGGTTGGGATATAGGAATATTAGTTATTGTCATTGCTAGTAAATACTAGTGGTAGTGGTGTACTATAGGCAGATATACTTAGGGATATAGGAACATTATTTGTTGGCATTGCTAGTGGTAACTTAAGGTAGTGGTGTACTATAGGCAGATATAGGTTGGGATATAGGAACATTAGTTATTGTCATTGCTAGTAAATACTAGTGGTAGTGGTGTACTATAGGCAGATATAGGTAGGGATATAGGTACATTAGTTGTTCTCATTGCTAGTAAATACTAGTGGTAGTGGTGTACTATAGGCAGATATAGTTATGGATATAGGAACCTTATTTATTTTCATTGCTAGTAAATACTAGTGGTAGTGGTGTACTATAGACAGATATAGTTAGGGATATAGGAACATTAGTTATTGTCATTGCTAGTAAATACTAGTGGTAGTGGTGTACTATAGGAAGATATATGAACATTATTTGTTGTCATTACTTGTAAATACTAGTGGTAGTGGTATACTATAGGCAGATATAGGTAGGGATATAGGAACATTATTTGTTGTCATTGCTAGTAAATACTAGTGGTAGTGGTGTACTATAGGCAGATATAGGTAGGGATATAGGTACATTAGTTGTTCTCATTGCTAGTAAATACTAGTGGTAGTGGTGTACTATAGGCATTGCTAGTGGTAACTTAAGGTAGTGGTGTACTATAGGCAGATATAGGTTGGGATATAGGAACATTAGTTATTGTCATTGCTAGTAAATACTAGTGGTAGTGGTGTACTATAGGCAGATATAGGTAGGGATATAGGAAGGTTATTTGTTGTCATTGCTAGTAAATACTAGTGGTAGTGGTGTACTATAGGCAGATATAGTTAGGGATATAGGAACATTAGTTATTGTCATTGCTAGTAAATACTAGTGGTAGTGGTGTACTATAGGCAGATATAGGTAGGGATATAGGAAGGTTATTTGTTGTCATTGCTAGTAAATACTAGTGGTAGTGGTGTACTATAGGAAGATATAGTTAGGGATATAGGAACGTTAGTTTGTGTCATTGCTAGTAAATACTAGTGGTAGTGGTGTACTATAGGAAGATATAGGTAGGGATATAGGAATATTAGTTGTTCTCATTGCTAGTAAATACTAGTGGTAGTGGTGTACTATAGGCAGATATAGTTAGGGATATAGGAACGTTAGTTATTTACATTGCTAGTAAATACTAGTGGTAGTGGTGTACTATAGGAATATATAGGTTGGGATACAGGAATGTTATTTGTTGTCATTGCTAGTAAATACTAGTGGTAGTGGTGTACTATAGGCAGATATAGTTAGGGATATAGGAACATTAGTTATTGTCATTGCTAGTAAATACTAGTGGTAGTGGTGTACTATAGGAAGATATAGTTAGGGATATATGAACATTATTTGTTGTCATTACTTGTAAATACTAGTGGTAGTGGTATACTATAGGCAGATATAGGTTGGGATATAGGAATATTAGTTATTGTCACTGCTAGTAAATACTAGTGGTAGTGGTGTACTATAGGCAGATATACTTAGGGATATAGGAACATTATTTGTTGGCATTGCTAGTGGTAACTTAAGGTAGTGGTGTACTATAGGCAGATATAGGTTGGGATATAGGAACATTAGTTATTGTCATTGCTAGTAAATACTAGTGGTAGTGGTGTACTATAGGCAGATATAGGTTGGGATATAGGAACATTAGTTATTGTCATTGCTAGTAAATACTAATGGTAGTGGTGTACTATAGGCAGATATAGTTAGGGATATATGAACATTATTTGTTGTCATTGCTAGTAAATACTAGTGGTAGTGGTGTACTATAGGCAGATATAGGTTGGGATATAGGAACATTATTTATTGTCATTGCTAGTAAATACTAGTGGTAGTGGTGTACTATAGGAAGATATAGGTAGGGATATAGGAACATTAGTTATTGTCATTGCTAGTAAATACTAGTGGTAGTGATGTACTATAGGAAGATATATGAACATTATTTGTTGTCATTACTTGTAAATACTAGTGGTAGTGGTGTACTATAAGGAGATATAGGTTGGGATACAGGAATGTTATTTGTTGTCATTGCTAGTAAATACTAGTGGTAGTGGTGTACTATAGGCAGATATAGTTAGGGATATAGGAACATTAGTTATTGTCATTGCTAGTAAATACTAGTGGTAGTGGTGTACTATAGGAAGATATATGAACATTATTTGTTGTCATTACTTGTAAATACTAGTGGTAGTGGTATACTATAGGCAGATATAGGTTGGGATATAGGAATATTAGTTATTGTCATTGCTAGTAAATACTAGTGGTAGTGGTGTACTATAGGCAGATATACTTAGGGATATAGGAACATTATTTGTTGGCATTGCTAGTGGTAACTTAAGGTAGTGGTGTACTATAGGCAGATATAGGTTGGGATATAGGAACATTAGTTATTGTCATTGCTAGTAAATACTAGTGGTAGTGGTGTACTATAGGCAGATATAGGTAGGGATATAGGTACATTAGTTGTTCTCATTGCTAGTAAATACTAGTGGTAGTGGTGTACTATAGGCAGATATAGTTATGGATATAGGAACCTTATTTATTTTCATTGCTAGTAAATACTAGTGGTAGTGGTGTACTATAGACAGATATAGTTAGGGATATAGGAACATTAGTTATTGTCATTGCTAGTAAATACTAGTGGTAGTGGTGTACTATAGGAAGATATATGAACATTATTTGTTGTCATTACTTGTAAATACTAGTGGTAGTGGTATACTATAGGCAGATATAGGTAGGGATATAGGAACATTATTTGTTGTCATTGCTAGTAAATACTAGTGGTAGTGGTGTACTATAGGCAGATATAGGTAGGGATATAGGTACATTAGTTGTTCTCATTGCTAGTAAATACTAGTGGTAGTGGTGTACTATAGGCATTGCTAGTGGTAACTTAAGGTAGTGGTGTACTATAGGCAGATATAGGTTGGGATATAGGAACATTAGTTATTGTCATTGCTAGTAAATACTAGTGGTAGTGGTGTACTATAGGCAGATATAGGTAGGGATATAGGAAGGTTATTTGTTGTCATTGCTAGTAAATACTAGTGGTAGTGGTGTACTATAGGCAGATATAGTTAGGGATATAGGAACATTAGTTATTGTCATTGCTAGTAAATACTAGTGGTAGTGGTGTACTATAGGCAGATATAGGTAGGGATATAGGAAGGTTATTTGTTGTCATTGCTAGTAAATACTAGTGGTAGTGGTGTACTATAGGAAGATATAGTTAGGGATATAGGAACGTTAGTTTGTGTCATTGCTAGTAAATACTAGTGGTAGTGGTGTACTATAGGAAGATATAGGTAGGGATATAGGAATATTAGTTGTTCTCATTGCTAGTAAATACTAGTGGTAGTGGTGTACTATAGGCAGATATAGTTAGGGATATAGGAACGTTAGTTATTTACATTGCTAGTAAATACTAGTGGTAGTGGTGTACTATAGGAATATATAGGTTGGGATACAGGAATGTTATTTGTTGTCATTGCTAGTAAATACTAGTGGTAGTGGTGTACTATAGGCAGATATAGTTAGGGATATAGGAACATTAGTTATTGTCATTGCTAGTAAATACTAGTGGTAGTGGTGTACTATAGGAAGATATAGTTAGGGATATATGAACATTATTTGTTGTCATTACTTGTAAATACTAGTGGTAGTGGTATACTATAGGCAGATATAGGTTGGGATATAGGAATATTAGTTATTGTCACTGCTAGTAAATACTAGTGGTAGTGGTGTACTATAGGCAGATATACTTAGGGATATAGGAACATTATTTGTTGGCATTGCTAGTGGTAACTTAAGGTAGTGGTGTACTATAGGCAGATATAGGTTGGGATATAGGAACATTAGTTATTGTCATTGCTAGTAAATACTAGTGGTAGTGGTGTACTATAGGCAGATATAGGTTGGGATATAGGAACATTAGTTATTGTCATTGCTAGTAAATACTAGTGGTAGTGGTGTACTATAGGCAGATATAGTTAGGGATATAGGAATGTTATTTATTTTCATTGCTAGTAAATACTAGTGGTAGTGGTGTACTATAGACAGATATAGTTAGGGATATAGGAACATTAGTTATTGTCATTGCTAGTAAATACTAGTGGTAGTGGTGTACTATAGGAAGATATATGAACATTATTTGTTGTCATTGCTAGTAAATACTAGTGGTAGTGGTGTACTATAGGAAGATATAGGTTGGGATATAGGAACATTAGTTATTGTCATTACTAGTAAATACTAGTGGTAGTGGTGTACTATAGGCAGATATAGGTTGGGATATAGGAACATTAGTTATTGTCATTGCTAGTAAATACTAGTGGTAGTGGTGTACTATAGGCAGATATACTTAGTGATATAGGAACATTATTTGTTGTCATTGCTAGTAAATACTAGTGGTAGTGGTGTACTATAGGCAGATATAGGTAGGGATATAGGTACATTAGTTGTTCTCATTGCTAGTAAATACTAGTGGTAGTGGTGTACTATAGGCAGATATAGTTATGGATATAGGAACCTTATTTATTTTCATTGCTAGTAAATACTAGTGGTAGTGGTGTACTATAGACAGATATAGTTAGGGATATAGAACATTAGTTATTGTCATTGTTAGTAAATACTAGTGGTAGTGGTGTACTATAGGCAGATATAGATAGGGATATAGGAACGTTAGATAGTGTCATTGCTAGTAAATACTAGTGGTAGTGGTGTACTATAGGCAGATATAGTTAGGGATATAGGAACATTAGTTATTGTCATTGTTAGTAAATACTAGTGGTAGTGGTGTACTATAGGCAGATATAGTTAGGGATATAGGAATATTAGTTAATGTTATTGCTAGTAAATACTAGTGGTAGTGGTGTACTATAGGAAGATATAGTTTGGGATAAAGGAAGGTTATTTGTTGTCATTGCTAGTAAATACTAGTGGTAGTGGAGTACTATAGGCAGATATAGATAGGGATATAGGAACGTTAGATAGTGTCATTGCTAGTAAATACTAGGGTAGTTGTGTACTATAGGAAGATATAGGTAGGGATATAGGAACATTAGTTATTGTCATTGTTAGTAAATACTAGTGGTAGTGGTGTACTATAGGCAGATATAGGTTGGGATATAGGAACAATATTTGTTGTCATTGCTAGTAAATACTAGTGGTAGTGGTGTACTATAGGCAGATATAGATAGGGATATAGGAACGTTAGATAGTGTCATTGCTAGTAAATACTAGTGGTAGTGGTGTACTATAGGCAGATATAGTTAGGGATATAGGAACATTAGTTATTGTCATTGTTAGTAAATACTAGTGGTAGTGGTGTACTATAGGCAGATATAGATAGGGATATAGGAACGTTAGATAGTGTCATTGCTAGTATATACTAGTGGTAGTGGTGTACTATAGGAAGATATAGGTAGGGATATAGGAACATTAGATATTGTCATTGCTAGTAAATACTAGTGGTAGTGGTGTACTATAGGCAGATATAGTTAGGGATATAGGAACATTAGTTATTGTCATTGCTAGTGGTAACTAGTGGTAGTGGTGTACTATAGGCAGATATAGGTTGGGATATAGGAACGTTAGTTGTTGTCATTGCTAGTAAATACTAGTGGTAGTGGTGTACTATAGGAAGATATAGGTTGGGATATAGGAACATTATTTATTGTCATTGCTAGTAAATACTAGTGGTAGTGGTGTACTATAGGAAGATATAGTTAGGGATATAGGAACGTTAGTTATTGTCATTGCTAGTAAATACTAGTGGTAGTGGTGTACTATAGGAAGATATAGGTTGGGATATAGGAACATTAGTTTGTGTCATTGCTAGTAAATACTAGTGGTAGTGGTGTACTATAGGCAGATATAGTTAGGGATATAGGAACGTTAGTTATTGTCATTTCTATTAAATACTAGTTGTAGTGGTGTACTATAGGAAGATATAGGTAGGGATATAGGAAGGTTATTTGTTATCATTGCTAGTAAATACTAGTGGTAGTGGTGTACTATAGGAAGATATAGTTAGGGATATAGGAACATTAGTTTGTGTCATTGCTAGTAAATACTAGTGGTAGTGGTGTACTATAGGCAGATATAGGTTGGGATATAGGAACAATATTTGTTGTCATTGCTAGTAAATACTAGTGGTATTGGTGTACTATAGGAAGATATAGTTTGGGATATAGGAAGGTTATTTGTTGTCATTGCTAGTAAATACTAATGGTAGTGGTGTACTATAGGCAGATATAGTTAGGGATATATGAACATTATTTGTTGTCATTGCTAGTAAATACTAGTGGTAGTGGTGTACTATAGGCAGATATAGTTAGGATATAGGAACATTAGTTATTGTCATTGCTAGTAAATACTAGTGGTAGTGGTATACTATAGGAATATATAGTTAGGGATATAGGAACATTAGTTTGTGTCATTGCTAGTAAATACTAGTGGTAGTGGTGTACTATAGGCAGATATAGTTAGGGATATAGGAACGTTAGATATTGTCATTTCTAGTAAATACTAGTGGTAGTGATGTACTATAGGAAGATATATGAACATTATTTGTTGTCATTACTTGTAAATACTAGTGGTAGTGGTGTACTATAAGGAGATATAGGTTGGGATACAGGAATGTTATTTGTTGTCATTGCTAGTAAATACTAGTGGTAGTGGTGTACTATAGGCAGATATAGTTAGGGATATAGGAACATTAGTTATTGTCATTGCTAGTAAATACTAGTGGTAGTGGTGTACTATAGGAAGATATATGAACATTATTTGTTGTCATTACTTGTAAATACTAGTGGTAGTGGTATACTATAGGCAGATATAGGTTGGGATATAGGAATATTAGTTATTGTCATTGCTAGTAAATACTAGTGGTAGTGGTGTACTATAGGCAGATATAGTTAGGGATATAGGAACATTAGTTATTGTCATTGCTAGTAAATACTAGTGGTAGTGGTGTACTATAGGCAGATATAGGTTGGGATATAGGAACATTATTTGTTGGCATTGCTAGTGGTAACTTAAGGTAGTGGTGTACTATAGGCAGATATAGGTTGGGATATAGGAACATTAGTTATTGTCATTGCTAGTAAATACTAGTGGTAGTGGTGTACTATAGGCAGATATAGTTAGGGATATAGGAACATTAGTTATTGTCATTGCTAGTAAATACTAGTGGTAGTGGTGTACTATAGGAAGATATATGAACATTATTTGTTGTCATTACTTGTAAATACTAGTGGTAGTGGTATACTATAGGCAGATATAGGTTGGTATATAGGAACATTATTTATTGTCATTGCTAGTAAATACTAGTGGTAGTGGTGTACTATAGGCAGATATAGTTAGGGATATATGAACATTATTTGTTGTCATTACTTGTAAATACTAGTGGTAGTGGTGTACTATAGGCAGATATAGGTAGGGATATAGGAACATTAGTTATTGTCATTGCTAGTAAATACTAGTGGTAGTGGTGTACTATAGGAAGATATAGGTAGGGATATAGGACCGTTATGTATTGTCATTGCTAGTAAATACTAGTGGTAGTGGTGTACTATAGGCAGATATAGTTAGGGATATAGGAACATTAGTTATTGTCATTGTTAGTAAATACTAGTGGTAGTGGTGTACTATAGGCAGATATAGTTAGGGATATAGGAACGTTAGTTATTTACATTGCTAGTAAATACTAGTGGTAGTGGTGTACTATAGGCAGATATAGGTTGGGATATAGGAACGTTAGTTATTTTCATTGCTAGTAAATACTAGTGGTAGTGGTGTACTATAGGAAGATATATGAACATTATTTGTTGTCATTACTTGTAAATACTAGTGGTAGTGGTGTACTATAGGCAGATATAGGTTGGATACAGGAATATTAGTTATTGTCATTGCTAGTAAATACTAGTGGTAGTGGTGTACTATAGGCAGATATACTTAGGGATATAGGAACATTAGTTATTGTCATTGCTAGTAAATACTAGTGGTAGTGGTGTACTATAGGCAGATATAGGTTGGGATATAGGAACATTATGTATTATCATTACTTGTAAATACTAATGGTAGTGGTGTACTATAGGCAGATATACTCAGGGATATAGGAACATTATTTGTTGTCATTGCTAGTAAATATTAGTGGTAGTGGTGTACTATAGGCAGATATAGTTAGGGATATAGGAACATTAGATATTGTCATTGCTAGTGGTAACTAGTGGTAGTGGTGTACTATAGGCAGATATAGTTAGGGATATAGGAACATTAGTTATTGTCATTGTTAGTAAATATTAGTGGTAGTGGTGTACTATAGGCAGATATAGATAGGGATATAGGAACGTTAGATAGTGTCATTGCTAGTAAATACTAGTGGTAGTGGTGTACTATAGGAAGATATAGGTAGGGATATAGGAATATTAGTTGTTCTCATTGCTAGTAAATACTAGTGGTAGTGGTGTACTATAGGCAGATATAGTTAGGGATATAGGAACCTTATTTATTGTCATTGCTAGTAAATACTAGTGGTAGTGGTGTACTATAGGCAGATATAGTTAGGGATATAGGAACGTTAGTTATTTTCATTGCTAGTAAATACTAGTGGTAGTGGTGTACTATAGGAATATATATGTTGGGATATAGGAACATTAGTTATTGTCATTGCTAGTGGTAACTAATGGTAGTGGTGTACTATAGGCAGATATAGGTAGGGTTATAGGAACGTTATATATTGTCATTGCTAGTGGTAACTAGTAGTAGTGGTGTACTATAGGAAGATATAGGTAGGGATATAGGAATGTCATTTGTTGTCATTGCTAGTAAATACTAGTTGTAGTTGTGTACTATAGGAAGATATAGTTAGGGATATAGGAATGTCATTTGTTGTCATTGCTAGTAAATACTAGTTGTAGTTGTGTACTATAGGCAGATATAGGTTGGGATATAGGAACATTAGTTATTATCATTGCTAGTGGTAACTTAAGGTAGTGGTGTACTATAGGAAGATATAGTTAGGGATATAGGAACGTTAGTTATTTACATTGCTAGTAAATACTAGTGGTAGTAGTGTACTATAGGCAGATATAGTTAGGGATATAGGAACATTAGTTATTGTCATTGCTAGTAAATACTAGTGGTAATGGTGTACTATAGGTAGATATAGTTAGGGATATAGGAACGTTAGTTATTGTCATTGCTAGTAAATACTAGTGGTAGTGGTGTACTATAGGAAGATATAGGTAGGGATATAGGAATATTAGTTGTTCTCATTGCTAGTAAATACTAGTGGTAGTGGTGTACTATAGGCAGATATAGTTAGGGATATAGGAACGTTAGTTATTTACATTGCTAGTAAATACTAGTGGTAGTGGTGTACTATAGGAAGATATATGAACATTATTTGTTGTCATTACTTGTAAATACTAGTGGTAGTGGTATACTATAGGCAGATATAGGTTGGATACAGGAATATTAGTTATTGTCATTGCTAGTAAATACTAGTGGTAGTGGTGTACTATAGGCAGATATAGGTAGGGATATAGGAACGTTAGTTGTTGTCATTGCTAGTAAATACTAGTGGTAGTGGTGTACTATAGGCAGATATAGGTTGGGATATAGGAACGTTAGTTATTGTCATTGCTAGTAAATACTAGTGGTAGTGGTGTACTATAGGAAGATATAGGTAGGGATATAGGAATATTAGTTGTTCTCATTGCTAGTAAATACTAGTGGTAGTGGTGTACTATAGGCAGATATAGTTAGGGATATAGGAACGTTAGTTATTTACATTGCTAGTAAATACTAGTGGTAGTGGTGTACTATAGGAAGATATATGAACATTATTTGTTGTCATTACTTGTAAATACTAGTGGTAGTGGTATACTATAGGCAGATATAGTTAGTGATATAGGAACATTATTTGTTGTCATTGCTAGTAAATACTAGTGGTAGTGGTGTACTATAGGCAGATATAGTTAGGGATATATGAACATTATTTGTTGTCATTGCTAGTAAATACTAGTGGTAGTGGTGTACTATAGGCAGATATAGGTTGGATACAGGAATATTAGTTATTGTCATTGCTAGTAAATACTAGTGGTAGTGGTGTACTATAGGCAGATATAGGTTGGGATATAGGAACATTATTTGTTGTCATTGCTAGTAAATACTAGTGGTAGTGGTGTACTATAGGCAGATATAGTTAGGGATATAGGAACATTAGTTATTGTCATTGTTAGTAAATACTAGTGGTAGTGGTGTACTATAGGCAGATATAGATAGGGATATAGGAACGTTAGATAGTGTCATTGCTAGTAAATACTAGTGGTAGTGGTGTACTATAGGAAGATATAGGTAGGGATATAGGAATATTAGTTGTTCTCATTGCTAGTAAATACTAGTGGTAGTGGTGTACTATAGGCAGATATAGTTAGGGATATAGGAACCTTATTTATTGTCATTGCTAGTAAATACTAGTGGTAGTGGTGTACTATAGGCAGATATAGTTAGGGATATAGGAATGTCATTTGTTGTCATTGCTAGTAAATACTAGTTGTAGTTGTGTACTATAGGAAGATATAGGTTGGGATATAGGAACATTATTTGTTGTCATTGCTAGTGGTAACTTAAGGTAGTGGTGTACTATAGGAAGATATAGTTGGGATATAGGAACGTTAGTTATTGTCATTGCTAGTAAATACTAGTGGTAGTGGTGTACTATAGGAAGATATAGGTAGGGATATAGGAATATTAGTTGTTCTCATTGCTAGTAAATACTAGTGGTAGTGGTGTACTATAGGCAGATATAGTTAGGGATATAGGAACGTTAGTTATTTACATTGCTAGTAAATACTAGTGGTAGTGGTGTACTATAGGAAGATATATGAACATTATTTGTTGTCATTACTTGTAAATACTAGTGGTAGTGGTGTACTATAGGCAGATATAGGTTGGATACAGGAATATTAGTTATTGTCATTGCTAGTAAATACTAGTGGTAGTGGTGTACTATAGGCAGATATACTTAGGGATATAGGAACATTATTTGTTGTCATTGCTAGTAAATACTAGTGGTAGTGGTGTACTATAGGCAGATATAGTTAGGGATATAGGAACGTTAGATAGTGTCATTGCTAGTAAATACTAGTGGCAGTGGTGTACTATAGGAAGATATAGGTAGGGATATAGGAATATTAGTTGTTCTCATTGCTAGTAAATACTAGTGGTAGTGGTGTACTATAGGCAGATATAGTTAGGGATATAGGAACGTTATGTATTGTCATTGCTAGTAAATACTAGTGGTAGTGGTGTACTATAGGCAGATATAGTTAGGGATATATGAACATTATTTGTTGTCATTGCTAGTAAATACTAGTGGTAGTGGTGTACTATAGGCAGATATAGTTAGGGATATATGCACATTATTTGTTGTCATTGCTAGTAAATACTAGTGGTAGTGGTGTACTATAGGCAGATATAGGTTGGGATATAGGAACATTAGTTTGTGTCATTTCTAGTTAATACTAGTGGTAGTGGTGTACTATAGGCAGATATAGTTAGGGATATAGGAACGTTAATTATTGTCATTGCTAGTAAATACTAGTGGTAGTGGTGTACTATAGGCAGATATAGTTAGGGATATATGAACATTATTTGTTGTCATTGCTAGTAAATACTAGTGGTAGTGGTGTACTATAGGCAGATATAGTTAGGATATAGGAACATTAGTTATTGTCATTGCTAGTAAATACTAGTGGTAGTGGTATACTATAGGAATATATAGTTAGGGATATAGGAACATTAGTTTGTGTCATTTCTAGTAAATACTAGTGGTAGTGGTGTACTATAGGCAGATATAGGTAGGGATATAGGAACGTTAGTTATTGTCATTGCTAGTAAATACTAGTGGTAGTGGTGTACTATAGGAAGATATAGTTAGGGATATAGGAACATTATTTGTTGTCATTGCTAGTAAATACTAGTGGTAGTGGTGTACTATAGGAAGATATAGTTATGATATAGGAACATTATTTATTGTCATTTCTAGTAAATACTAGTGGTAGTGGTGTACTATAGGAAGATATAGTTAGGGATATAGGAACATTAGTTATTGTCATTGTTAGTAAATACTAGTGGTAGTGGTGTACTATAGGCAGATATAGTTAGGATATAGGAACATTAGTTATTGTCATTGATTAGTTATTAACAAAAAATCTATTATACTAACATATCCATGCTAATCTGTTAAAGAATTCATCTGTAATGTCGAACTGATAAAGAGGTCGTATGTCATGACAATCTGCTAAAGAGTTTTCTGCCGTTTCGCGCTGCTAAAGAGTTTGCTGCCGTATCGAGCTGCTTAGAGTTTGTATACCATGTCAATCTATAATAGAACTCATGAATTCTATCAGATTTAATACTGCATTTCACTCCTTAAGAGGTAAATCTATATAATTATTATTATGATTATTATTAAATGTTATTATTATAAATTAGTAACTATTAAATAATCCTCATTATGAAATTCAATAATGTTGTAAATAGTATTCTTATTTAAATTAAAAACAAATGTTGTATAATAATATTTTTTCATATTCAACAAATCTATTATCATAAAGATCCATGCCAATCTATTAAAGAATTCACCTAAAATGTCGAACTGCTAAAGAGTTCGTTTGTCAAGCCAATCTGCTAAAGAGTTTGCTGCCGTGTCGAGCTGCTAAAGAGTTTGCATACCATGTCAAGCCATAATAGAACTCCTGAATTCTATCAGATTTCATATTGATTAATAAGTATTTTGCAACAATAGGAAAAACCATAAATAATGCTATTGAAATTTCATCAGAAAAAAATAGTTTTAAACAATTTTTAACAAATTATTCTAAAAGTTTTTATTTTTTACCAATAACAAATAATGAAATTATTAATGTAGCAGATAGTATGAAGTTAAAAAACTCAAAAGATATAAATAATTATAATATATACTTAATAAAAGAAATTATATATGAAATAT